>CAOJBK011414631.1:0-10337 GCA_948294925.1 Codiaeum variegatum | reverse complement strand
AAATTCTAACACTCTTCACTTGTAAAAAACTTGCAAAATCATAACACAAAACCTACCCATGCATTATCTCATAAACATAAAAGATTAAAAACACAAAAATAAAAATAAAGTTAAACAAGAAAATAAACTAAATGGTGAGTTGCCACCCACCCAGCACTTCTTTAACATCATCTTAGCTGGATGTTGTAGAAGAAACTAAGGATTTTAAACCAAAATGCATTAAATCTCCTTAAACTCTTCCAAACCATCATAATATTGCTTTACTCTATGTCCATACACTTTAAATGTTTCATTTGTCTTAAGGTTAATCAATTCAACCACTCTAAAAGGAAAGATATGAATAATTTCAAATTGACCACTCTAACATGACTTAAATTTTCTAGGAAATAATAATTTTTAATACCCAACATACTACATTTAACAAAATAACCATCAACATCAAACCCTAAACACTAATTTCAACTTGAAAATCAAAGCCTAAAGTAAAATTCCTAAAACTAGAGTTCATAGGCAATTAAAATTCAAATTTCAAGTAAATTCCCTAAGTTTCTAAATTGATTAGTTTAGAGGTGTTATATGCAATCCAATTCAAATGTATAATCAATATATAACCCCCTTTAAATTAATCTCATTCAAAGAATCATCAAAGGGATTACAAGAATATAGATAAGGAATAACTTACTTTTGATTAACAAAACTTTGATGAAATTGAAGGAAAGTGTGTGTTTGATTTTAATGATGAGGCACAATCCAAGCTTTAAAGAAAAAGCGAGTGTTTTGTGTGCAAAAATTAGAGCATAAGGAGTTTTCAATAAAGTGCTTATGAGTATGTGTGTGTTATGTAAGCGAGAAGTATTTAAAAACTTACCTGGTATCGCACTTCAAGTATGATTTGGACGAACCAATTAGGTTTGTATAGCACTATACAAATCACTTTTCCCCGTATAAGCTTGGTTAATTAGAACAGTAGGACATACGGGGTTAGTCATCTTTGTACACCCCCATACCAATGCATCAGCCCATACAAATAGAAAAGACTTCTTAAATTACAAACAGTGATGCGTGAAGGGGTATGGCCATTTTGTATGCCCCCATACCAAACCCTTATAAACCCATTCATATCTCTGGACTTGCCTTATGATATACACGTATCGTGTACCATACTTACCAAATTATTTTGCACTAAACTCTAACACTCTTCACTTGTAAAAAACCTGCAAAATCACAAAATAAAACATACCCGTGCATTATCTCATAAACATAAAAGATTAAAAACACAAACATAAAAGTAAATTAAATAGGTAAACAAACTAAATGTTGTGTTGCCACCCACCCAGCGCTTCTTTAACATCGTCTTAGCTGGACGTTATGGAAGAACTCAAGGATCTCAAATCAAAATGCATTCAATCTCTTTAAACTCTTCCAAACCAACATAATATTGCTTAACTTTATGTCCATATGCTTTAAATGTTTCATTTGTCTTAAGGTTAAGCAATTCAACCACTCCTAAAGGAAAGATATGTATAATTTCAAATGGACCACTCCAACATGACTTAAGTTTTCTAGGAAATTATAATTTTGAATACCAAACAAACCACATTTAACAAAATAATCAACAACATCAAACCCTAACACCAATTTTGACTTGAAAATCAAAGCCTAAAGTAAAATTCCTAAAACTAGGGTTTATAGGCAATTGAAATTCAATATTTAAGTAAATTCCCTAAGTTTCTAAATTGATTAGTTTATAGGGGTTATATGCAATCTAATTCAAAAGTATAATCAATATATAACCCCCTTTAAACTAATCTCATTCAAAGAATCATCAAAGGGATTACAAGAATATAGATAAGGAATAACCTACTTTTGATTAACAAAACTTTGATGAAATTAAAGGAAAGTGTGTGTTTGATTTTGATGATGACGCACAATCCAAGCTTCAAAGAAAAAGAGAGTGTTTTTTTTTTGCAAAAATTAGAGCTTAGGGAGTTTTCAATGAAGTGCTTATGAGTATGTATGTGTCGTAGTAAGCTAGAAGTATTTAAAAACTTACCTGGTATCGCACTTCAAGTGTGATTTGTACGGGTCAATTAGGTTTTATGGCCCCGTACAAATCACTCTTACCTGTACAAGCTTTAATATTCAGAATAGTAGGACATACAGGGGTTAGTCATCTTTATACACCCCCATACCAATGCATCAACCTCGTACAAATAGAAAAGCTTTCTCAAATTGCAAACAGTGAGGCATGTGGGGGTATGGCCATTTTGTATGCCCCCATACCAAACATTTATAAACCCATTCATATCTTTGGACTTGCCTTATGATATGCATGGGTCGCGTACCATACTTACCAAATTATTTTGCACTAAATTCTAACACTCTTCACTTGTAAAAAATCTGCAAAATCACAACTCAAAACATACACATGCATTATCTCATAACTATAAAAGATTAAAAACACAAAAATAAAAGAAAATTAAATAAGAAAATAAACTAAATGGTGGATTGCCACCCACCCATCACTTCTTTAACACCGTCTTAGCCGGACGTTGAAGAAGAACTCAAGGATCTAAAAGAAAAATGCATTCAATCTCTTTAAACTCTTCCAAAACATTATAATATTGGTTAAGTCTATGTCCTTACACTTTAAATGTTTCATTTGTCTTAAGGTTAAGCAATTCAACCACTCTTGAAGGAAAGATATTAATAATTTCAATTGGACCACTTTAACATGACTTAAGTTTTCTAGGAAATAATTTAGCATGGGAGTAAAAGAGTAAGACTTTCATAGTTGGTTAAAAATGCTTTCGAATGAGCCTTCTATCATGGATAGCTTTAGTCTTCTCTTTATATATCATTGAACTTTCATACACCTCATTCCAAAGCTCATCCGACTCTGAGAGTTGCAACATCCTCTTCCCATCTATGTCCAAATTAAGGGTCTTGATTGTCCAATAAAATTTATGTTCCAATTCATCAGGTAGATGGCACACTTTGAATATCAACCTTAATGGACTCATGCTAATAAGGGTTTTGAACACCATTCCATATGCCCATAGTGCCTCATTAAAGTGACGCGCCCAATCCTTCCTTAAAGAATTCATCGTCTTCTCCAAGATTCCCTTTAATTGGTTGTTAGAGGTATCAACTTGTCCTGATGTCTGAGGGTGATAAAGAGTAGCCACTTTATGCTCAAATCTATGCTTTTACATTAGCTTCTCAAAAAGCTTATTGCAAAAGTAGCTTCCCCCATCACTAACGAGTCACTCATGGTGTGCCATACCTACTAAGAATAAAATCTTTCAAAAAATTCACCGTAACATTTGCATCACAAGTATGGGTAGGAATTGCTTTCACCCATTTTAAAACATAGTCTAAACTAAACAAAATATATTGAAATCTATAAGAGATGGGAAATGATCCCATGAAATCGATGCCCCAAACATAAAAAATTTCTACAACCACAAAATTAGTTAAGGGCATCTCATTCCTCTAACCAATAATACCTACCCTTTAACATGGATCACATTTCTTGTAAAAGAATGTGCATCTTTGAAAAGGGTAGGCCAATACAAACCACTTTGGAGAACTTTCTCAGCTGTTTTCTTGCCCCCAAAGTGTCCACCACAATGAAGATCATGAAAAAATTATAAAACACTTACCCTCCCTTAGAACACACCGAAGGATAATTTCATCCTTACGAATCCTAAACAAATAAGGTTCATTCCAAAAATAAAATTTGCAAACATAAAGTAGTCATTTCTTTTCCTGAAATGACATGTTAGATCGTACAATACCACATGCAAGATAATTGACAATATCATCAAACCATGGGGTTTGTGATACCATAAACAATTATTCAATTGGAAATGCTTCTAAATCCTTAGTGGGGTTACTCAAAGTAAGTTCATATTTGGATAAAGAGGGTAATCTTGACAAATGATAAGCAACAACATTTTCACAACCCTTCTTATTACAAATTTCACAATCAAATTCTTGTAAGAGTAACACCCACCTAATCAAACAAAATTTCATATTTTGTTTACTCAAAAGATACTTTAAAGTAGAATGATCAATATGTGTTATAACCTTAAAGCTAACTAATTATGCCCTATCTAGTATAGAAACAACAACAAGCATTTGTTTTTCAGTGATTAAGGGCTAGTAAAGGTTAAACTAGCATAATATATGACTCTTAAAGACTTGTCAACCTTTTGGCCCAAAATAGCCCCCAATGCATAATTAGATGAATCACACATCAATTCGAAAGGTAAAGCCCAATTGGGGGCAACAACTATAATGGTAAGGTTTTCCTTAAGAGTATGCAAGGTTTCCAAGCATTTATCTTAAAACTCAAAAGGGACATCTTTTTTTAATAGCCTGCATAATTCTTGCCTAATTTTAGAGAAATCCTTAATGAATGTCCTAAAAAAATCGGTATGATCTAAAAAAATCCTTACCCTTTTTATAGATGTCATAGGGGGTAAGTTAGCAATTAAATCAATTTTAGCCTTTTCAACCTCCATACCCTTACTAGACACAATATTACCCAAAATAATTCCTTGATCAACCATGGAATGATTTTTCTCCCAACTAAGGGTGAGATTTCTCTCAATACGTCTTTCAAGCATAACAACTAATTTATTAAGGCAATCATCAAAAGAATTACAAAAGATAGAAAAATCATCCACAAATACTTCAATATAATCATTGATCATGTCAGAAAATATTGACATCATGCACCTCTGAAAGGTTGTCGGAGCATTGCATTAGCCAAATGGCATCCGCCTGAAAGAAAATGTCCCAAAAGGACATGTGAAAGTTGTCTTTGTTTGATCCTCCAATGCGATGACCACCTGATAATAACCTAAAAGACCATTCAAAAAGCAATAATATGAATGAACAGCTAGCTTATCTAACATCAGATTGATGAACAACAAAGGAAAGTGATCCTTTTTGGTGGCATTATTCAACTTTCTATAATATATGCACATACGCCTCCCTGTTACTATCTTTGTGGGGACCAACTCGTTCTTGACATTCTTGACAACTGTGATTTTCATTTTCTTGGGAAATGGGACTAACCAACTCACTGTTAGTAATTAATGGGGTAAATAACCCCTTGTTCAGTAACTTAAGAACCTCTTTTTGCATTACCTCACTCATGGCTGGGTTCAACCACCTTTGAATATCCCTTTTAGGCTTAGTAACTTCTTCTAAAATTATTCTATGTATACATGTAGAAGGGCTAATACCTTTAATGTCACTCAAACCCTGACCAATAGCCTATTTAAGCCTTTTGAGCTCAAGCAGTACTCTCTTTTCTTCCTCCTCACTCATGTCGAAGAGATAATCACAAGAAAAGTATCTCCCTCACTAAGAAAAACATACTTTAGATGCTTTAGGAGCTCTTTAAGCTCTAAATTTTGATAAGGTTCCTTCTTCACATTTTGGATCAAAGGAAGATCTAAGGTCTCATTCTGACTCTTCTCATCTAAATCCTTCTCATTCAAATTCTCTAAATAACTTACAATTTCAGGAACTAAAATGCCAGTTTCATCCTCAAATGTAAGTGTGAATTCAAGCTTATCATCAAACACATCTTACATAAAAACATCATGCATAACAGAATCAATGCAATCAATAAAACAACAATACTCAACAAATGTGTTCTCAATAAGTGTAGTGCTATAGTATGTGAGATTCTTAAAAATAGAAAAATACTATCATCTATCCCAAAATAGACATGGTTAACTTTCTATTTTTAACATCTATTATAGTGTTTGCGGTTTTCATAAATGGTCCACTCAACAAGATATGCAATTCAAACCTATTTTTCAACCCATCCTCCATTTCAAGCAGTAAAAAGTCAACATGCACAATTTCAAGCACTATAAAGTCAATAGGCACAAACAAACTAACTTGTACTAGCACATCTTCAATGATTTCTCTAAGGAATTGTAAATATCTATCATATAATTACAAGCACATTTTAATGGGTTTCAACTCACCTAAATTCATTTGGATAAATAAGTCATAAGGAATCAAATTTATACTAGCACCTAAATCAAGCATGCCTCTAGCCTCTTCTCCATTGCCCATACTAATATCAATCACAAAACTTCTGGAGTCTTTAGCTTTTGGAGGTAGCTTATGTTGAAACTGTGTTAGTTACCTCTGAAATGATAATTTTTTCCTCTAATTCCAACATACACTTTTTAGAGTTTAATTCTTTAGAAAATTTTACATAAGCTGAAATATTTTAAATAACATTCAGAAAAGAAAGATTGATACTTACCTTAGAGAGCATTTTGAAAAGCTTTTCAAATTTTTTTTATCATTCTTACCTCCTTTAAGTCTTTCCAAAAATGGGATTGGCAGCCGGTATGGATTCTCTGCCTTATGAAGGTTTAAAGAAGATGGAGTCTCCTTCATCTTTTCTTACTCCTTAAGCACCTCAGTATGCTCCTTGCTTACATCCTTCTTATCATGCTCATCCTCATTACCTACACCATAAAGGTTAGTACTAACAACATTATCATATGTCTTACCACTCTTAAGGATCGTGACAGTCTTAGCTTGCTTCAGTTGACATAAAAGCTTTCATTGCTGCTTAGTTTGCAGTTGAGTTACAATTTGACCCATTTGGGTCTTGAACTTTATTACCAATGCCTCCAAAGAATTGAACCATTGATTCAAGCTTTCTTCTAAACTTGTATTCCTTTATTATTATTAAAAAATGGATGAGTCCCCTTGATAAGGATGCCTTTGCACTACTTAGAATTGTTATTGTTATTATTGTTAGGGCTATTAAGAATTATTCCTCCACCAAAAATTAGGATGGTTCCTATAACCCGAAATATAAGTATTTGAGAATAGGTCATTCCTTGGCCTAGGTTGGAAACCATCTAGAACCCAAGCTTCCTTTAGCTCACTCCGATTAGTGTCTTAACTTGAAGGACATACATTAACACTGTAGCTATAAATTCCTCATACACCACACACCTATTGAGCTTGCATAGGCGTGTTACTTTTCATTTACAACACTAGACATGGCAGTTTAATTTAGCTATTTGCATAGCTATGTCTTTACTTTGGCTTCCATCTTGCCCAGTCACTCAGCTATTTTCATAGCCATGGCGGGTTGACGTAATCACTATATTCATAGTATGACCACTTTATGCTCAATCTCTAGATAATGTAGAAATTTAGCTCATAATTGGTTTAGAACTCAATAAATTAAAATTAAAAACTAAGGAAAACATGCTTAATCTCTTAATACAATGACTACCCAAAGTCAATTAAAGTAAAAAGTTTAAGAAAATAAACCTCAGAGGAAGTTTCAGAAATTCTCAATATCCTTGATGAATTTCAGCTTCAATCTTGATTACAAGTAAATTCCAATGAAAATCAAATAAATCTATGAATCTATGATGAAATTTATGAAGAAATTGAGTCAAAACCCACCAAATCAAAGTATTTATCTCTAAATTCTCTGAAAAGTATAAAATTGAATACCTAAAATAGCTAAAATTAATGAATTTATAGTTGCCATAATTTTGCATTTGTACAGCCTAAAAGGATGTGCACAGGCCCGTACAGATCCCTTCTACCCATAGAAAAGCCTCAAATTGACTCAGCAAGATGTATGCCCATATTAGCTTTGTGTGGCCTAAACATGGATTTGCATGGGTATTACCCAAGGAGTAAACCAGTTCAGAGAAACATATGGGCCATTTTCTTATGCACGCCTTAAGCACACAACTACATGGCCCTGTACAAAAAGGGCTATTCAATTCAGAGAGGCATACGCCTTAAATCAAGTCGCACGACCATATGAGTCTTTTGCACCACCCATACAGATAAGTTTTCCTTGGAATATCCAAAATTTTCTATTTCATTCTTTGCTCATTCAGGAACCTCAATTATAGTTCTGAAAACATCGATTTTACTTACAGTCTTGAATTTTACTAAACAAACCAATTAAATACAAATTTTGGATAAAAACTAACTTAAATATTAGGGAAAAACATAGAAAAAATACACCCAGAACACTAATACAACTTAGTACCTAATGTTTAAGAGGATTTTATAGAAATTATAGAGTCATTACATAATTGTAATAAAATAAAATTGGAATTTCCCCTTTTATAGCATTAGTAACTTGCAATTAAATGTTTAATCATTTAAAAATCGAATTTTCTAGCAAAGAGGTATTAAACATATATAGACACCTATTCCAAAATAATAAGGAACATAATTTAGCTGGCAACCAATGTTCACCTTAAAATCTACTACAAAATAGTGACTGCAAGTATATAAGCTATTGCAATATAGGATGTGAACCCAAGGTCGTATTCCTAAGGACCAAAACTTATCGTGACTAAGGTTAATCATTTTTTTATTCAAGAACAAGTAAAAGTAAAAGAAGATTTTGATTTGTAATCGAAAAAAGTAAATTAAGACAATAAAATTAAAATAAGCAAGCAATGACTATGAGAATGCAATGATATGAACACATCTAGAGAAATTGACAATCCATAGTCTATCCATTATGATATGAAACTAAAAATTCTATTACTTAGGTTTAACAATCTAATGTTTCATATAATCATTCAACTAGAGCTTACCTTAGTCTAGCTAACACATTTATAAATGTAATCTAGAGAAAACATGCATCAATCAAATTATTTAAGACTAAAAATTATGAACCCAATTCTTTTTAGAATCTTAATTGAATAATTTCAGGTTTAGACTTCCACTCTCACTCCATTGTCCAAACCCTAATAAAACTAATTATTGATCAAGCAATCAATTTATTATCATTAATTCAACTCAACCAAGAAAAAGTTAAACCTAATTATAAAACTCATAGAAATTAATCATATCAAAACTATTTCATACATCAATCTCTAGAAAAAAATGAATTTAGTTCATAACTCATTTAGAACACAACAAAATCACACTAATTATAAGAGAAATCTTGTTTAATACCCTTAACATAAAGAAAATCTAGAATTAAAGCAATTAAGTTAAGAATAAACCTCATTTAAAAAGTAGAAAATCCAATCTACTTGGAGAAATTTAACTTCTATCTTTAACACAAACCATATTGATGAAGAACTAAATAGAAACAATTAAAACTAAGAATTTATAACTAAGAAATAAAGTAAACTAAAGAAATTTGATGAATTAAAGGATGAAGGACGTTAAATCTTTGATGTTGAATGTGTAGTGGATGATGTGTTTCTAACCCTTCAATAAACTTATTTAAATAGAGAAATAAGTTATCTTTGTGTAAGAAACTTCAATACAAATTCGAGTTAGATTAGACTTCAGATTACAGCTTGAAAAAAAACAAAACACAACACCTCATAAAAAATGAGCACGACTTATGCATGTCACTCTTCTGCTTAGTGTGTTTGATTACAAACAATGCTCCTTCAGTCCAGAGAATTATGCAGCCCATCGCACAGCCTGGTTTTTAATCTGCACGACCCATGCGGTCAATAATTATTTTGAATTCAAAGTTGAGTTTAGTCCAGAGATCGACACGGTTTATCTCCTTGATATGCACTATTGTGTTGGACCCGTGCAACAACAATCTTCATAAATTTTCTTTATCAACTTTTAAACTCATTCGGGAACTTCTTTTATTGATCAAATAACTTCATATTTCCGTAATTCCTCTAAAACATACATAACAAACTCATTAAATTCAATTTATAGGCAAAAATATACTTAAATATAAAGGAAAAATAAGTAAAATTTCATACAAAACAACTCCCCCCCCACTTGAACGTTTACTTGTCCTCAAGCAAAAAATAGAACAATGACATATGAAGTCATAAAACCTAACTTTCTTAAATCATACTTCTAAAAAAACCAAGTTTAAATCTTTCTCAATCGAATTACTTATTTAGCTAAATATCAAAATTATCACCTTAAATCAACTAAAATTTGAACTTAGGACTAAATTTGAACAATGTTATTAACTTTATAGCATCATTAAGCATTAAAATTTAAGTTAAAATTTCAAGCAAAAACTACTTTTCATCCAACAAAACTAAAATTTAGGTTATTCATGATGTTCAACCTTTGGAATTAACTCGATCCTTTTGAAAATAACACACATATCATGCAAATTATTACTTTAAGAACACACACTTTTACTACTTTTTTCTCTCTTTTTTTTATATATATATCAAGGAGCTCGACTTAACTGATTTCGTTATAAGACTTTTAACATGAAACACTTGCAGACCCCCGGTTACTTAGTTCATCATTTCATATCAGCTAGCTACTAGTACTATTCATAGTTCCTTTTTAATTTG
>CAOJBK011414366.1:0-11082 GCA_948294925.1 Codiaeum variegatum | reverse complement strand
TAATAAAATTATTTATATCCTTAAATATTATAAATTAAAGATCATTCATTTAATATAAGTTCAAATTATGGAGATCTCAAAATGTTAATAATTGATTTAAAATGAAAATATTATTTCATTTTTCTCCCTTCAATAATTAAGCCAATTGAAATAGAAAAATAAATTTATACTTTACAAATATATTGTTGACTTTAAAATATAATTAGTACAATTAATTATAAACCTAGTCTCATGAATCTGAACTGTTCAATCATTAAGAAATGAATTAATTTTATTTATAAGTTTTATAAATACAATTATTTATGTGTATACATATATTCAGATTTATTGTATATATGTGTAATCGGTTTAGGTTATATGTATAAAATTGTGCACCATTTAAACTTTAGAAAACTAAAAGTTTGTCCAAAAGTAAGAAAGATCGAGTTGTTCATTTATACTAGGTTACAGCTCCGCGATATCGCGAGATTATTTTATTTTATTATAATATAACGTCTATTTAATTATTTACATTATAAGACTAAATCAAAAGATATGAAATAAATTTATAATAAAAAATTTATAAGAGAAATTAAGACCTAAATTTAGAAATATCATTGAATCACTAAAAACATTTCAATCAGTTTCAAATTTTAGTTTTGAAATTTTTTCAAACACAATTAGGCAGATTAGTATATAAAGATTTATGCAATTAATTATTATGAATATATTCCAACATCGATTATACAATTGCTTTAAAAATGCCGTTGACTTAATAATAAAATTTTAATCAATTTTAAAATTTACTTTTTTTTGTCAAATATATCTTTGGTTGAATATGAACATAAAATTTGTTTGGAAAAACTTTCAAATGCGAAAGAATAAAATTCCAAAATTTACCATATTTTTTCTTATAGATTTTTATTTTCTTTTTTATTATTAATATACCTATTTTTATATTTACAATTATTTTATTTAAATATGATTTTAAAATTAGAAATTATATAAGGTGACATATGATTTAGATAATTATTTATTTTATCATATTTGTTTATCAACTTATTATTATTATTTTTTATCATTTCAAATATGATCATATGAGATAACATAAGATCTATAAAATTAATTTTTTACCATATTAGTCAATTTTTATTTGTTAAATATTACCACATTTGTTCATTAATTTTTATTGTTAGCAATAAAAATTTGTTATGAGGGAAATTGAGAGGGGAAAAGTAAAAAAATTTTAATTAATTTTAAATTTTATTTTTTTTGTTAAATATCTCGCTAGTTGAGCATAAACATAAATAATTTTTAGGAAAATGTTTCAAATGCGAAAGAATATAATTTCAAAATTTATCATATTTTTTCTTATATATTTTTAATTTTTTTTTATTATTATAACTATTTTTATAATTTTTATTTAAATATGAATTTAAATTGAAATTTATTATGGTGGCATAAGATATTCATAATTATTTCTTTTACCATATTTGTTCATCAACTGATTATCTTTTTTTTTTTATCCCATCAAATATGGTTATATTAGTTAACATAAAATCTATAAAATTATTTTTTTTTAAATCACAAAATAACTATAATTTAACAAATTATGTGAAAATTATGTGCTATAAATTTTAAATAATAAGTTGATGATATAAATATAAATACAATAACTTAAATAATATCTATTTTAAACTAACAAAGACATGACAAAGTCAATTATTTTAGAAACGTGCATGACACATTCTTAAATAAAATTAGTCTTAACAAAGCTTACATTTGCAATTAGAAGCAATAGACAAAAAAAAAAGTTATAGAGAGCACATGAAATCTTATTGGATCGCACTTAGAATTCAGGATTCAAGAATCCATCAGTACATCCATTTCCTTCCCTTTTTCTCTTTCTCTCTCATTATTTTGCTAATATATACTTATATAATAACTACTAAAATATAAGTCACTAAAAAAATTCGCTCAATTTCCCTCATAAAAAAAAGTTCCATTCTAACAAATTTTTATTGTTAATATTAAAAGTTAATAAACAAATATGATTATATTTAATAATAAAAGTTGATTAACAAATATAGTAAAAAATAATTTTATAGATCTTATGTTAACTCAAATAACTATATTTGAAGGGATAAAAAAAATAATAAGTTGATGAACACATATGATAAAATAAATAATTCACCTTATATAAAATTCAATTTTAAAATCATATTTAAATAATAAAATATAAATATAAAATAGTTATAATAATAAAAAAATCTACAAGGAAAAATATATTAAAATTTGAAATTATATTCCTTTACATTTGAAAGTTTTTCCTAAAAATTATTTACATTCAATCTCAACCAATAGGATAGTTAACAAAAAAAAAACATTTTGAAATCGATTAAAATTTTTATTTTTATTTTCTACTCAATTTCCTTCCTAATATCTTTTTGTATTTAATTTTTAAAAAATTTAAAAGTTAAAAAAATGTTTTTCTAATACGATCAAATGCATGATTATTTATATGCATTTATATATAAAAACTCATTTGCTTAAATTATTCTGTTTGATTTTTTTAGGAGAAGAAATAAATATCATTAATTAATCAAGATATTACATCATTAAGCATGAGAGATTTACGAAAAATAGGTTTATCATGCCAAATAAAAGAATTAGAGATATTAAATGCCTCCAATAAAGTGAGCCACCATGTTCCCTTGTCTTTTAACATGAGACAAGGAAACATTGTTACAAATCCTTAAAAGCTTTTTGCACTTGTTCATAATTTTGCCAAACTAGAAAAGTCCAAGCCATTTAACATCATGGCATCAATGATGATTTTTGCATCTAATTCCATGATCTCATGATTCAAGTCATTTATAAGGATAAAAAGAAAAACAACTTCAAGACTCAAAGCTTCACTCACACGAGGAGACAAAGTACCTGGCAGCTTCCTTGAAAAAGCACATAAAAAAATCCCACATAAATTCCTTAGCACAACACTATAATTCCTATGAAACCATCATCACCACTGCATGTTGCATCTACTTTAAATTTATAAGCGCCAATGGGCAGGCGCTCCCATTTAACAACATGAGCATAATTGTGAACGAATGCCTGAGCAATACCATTATTTACTGCATGATACTATTCTAAGAAATTCATACAAAATTAACAACAATAGCCGACATAATAATTTTATTGTTTATTTGTCTCCAAATTTCCTAAATAACCATATAAAATTTTTCACAGCTCTCTTTATTCTCTCTTGAAAATAAAACTCCTAACCATTGATTAAAAGCATCAACATTCAAAATCATAAAATCAATATCAAGAATTCTCCAACACTCCATAACATAAGGACAATACACAAAAAAAATTAAAGAATGTTCACCAAAATCTCCAGACAAAGCACACACTTCTATAACCTCCATACCCTTTAAATACAGTCTAGCTCTTGTAGGCAAAAAATTGTAACATGACTTCCAGATAATAAATTTAATCTTAGGAGGGAGAGATAAGTACCATATCTTAGTTCATGGTAATTCGGATGCATATTGTGAATAAATAATAAAATCTTTGATAGCTACACGATAACCTTATTTAACTGTGCACACACCCCTTTTGTCAAACCGCCATATCATGTTATCACTATCATCGGGATTACTAGGAGGCAGTGTAAGAATATGGGAGACATCGTCTTCATTAAAAAATGAATGAATGAATGAGAGGGATATTCTGTTCACAAGTACTTGCTGTCCAAATATCACAGACCCTAAGATTCTTCACACCAGGCAATGAATTAGAAGTGATTCGTCCGTGATTGTCATTGTCAAGCCAAGCATCCTGCCACACTCTAATAGCGCTGCCATTTCCAACACACCACATGCTACCTAATTCAAGAATGTGCCTTGCACTCCAAATGGTTCTACAAATAAGGTCGGGATTAGAACCCAACCAAGTTGAAAACAAATCCCTATTCAGAAAGTATCTAGCTTTGATAATCTAACTGACAATAACATATGGTCTAGTAATTTTTTGCTTAGCCAACAATGCTATATTGAAAGATTGCAAATATCTAAACTCTAGACCTCCAAATTATTTTCATTTACACAACTTATCCCAAGAATCCCAATGAATCTTTCATTGCTTGAAACATTTTGAATCCCACTAGAAAGAGTTCATCATTTACTGTAACTCATCACAAAGAGTCACTGGTAAAGGGAAAATGCTTATGCAATAAGAGGGAAATGCTTGGGCCACAACTTTAAGAAACACTTCTTTCTCAGCTTGAGATAACATTTTACTCTAATAACCAAATAACTTCATCCAGAGATGATTCTTCATATAATCGAAAAGTAGCTCTTTTGTTTTTACCCATCATAGCTACCAAAACCAAATATTTGTTAGAATCTAGAGTTGAGTGAATTCCCAATAGATATTTGATATCCTCTATGCCACTCTCTTCAAAATTATGGCTAAAGAGAATATCATATTTCTGAAAATTAATAGATTGACCAGAATCTGTCTCATACCTCATCAGAATGTCTTTAAGATGAACAACCTCAGATAAAAAAGCTCCAAAAAAGAACAAGTTGTCATCCACGAAGAGTAGATGAGATAGCGCAAGACCTGTTCTGCTCACTTTGCACCCAGATATAACACCACTCTGAAGAGCTTGTTTTAGTAAAGAAAAGAGACCCTCATCGCACAAAATAGACAGATAAGGAGAGAGCAAATCACCTTGTCTAAGACCTCTTTCAAGAATAATTGGCCTAACTTCAATGTCATTAACTGAAACATTATAAGATACAGTAGTCACACAAAGCTTCATCCAATCAATCCATATGTTTATGAATCCCATCTTCTGCATAACTGCTTCCAGATAAGGCCACCAGATTCTATCATAAGCTTTAGAGACATTTACTTTAAGAGTCACATTACCCTTTTCCCCTTTCTTCTTACACTTCATGAAATGGTTATGTTTACGGGCAATAATAACATTATCCATAATGTATCTTTGAAGAACAAATGATGATTGCTCTTCTGAGATAAGGCCAATAAACACTTTCTTTCATATGTTAGCTAAAACCTTAACTAAGATTTTATAAAGCACATTACATAAAGCAATTGGTCTATAATATCTCATAATAATAGGATTGTCATTCTTAGGGATTAAGATAATAGTTATTTGGTTTGAATTAATTTAGAATATTAATTATTTTTACGTCTTATGCATATAATATAACTCATCATAATGTTAAAATTTATTAATTCAAAGTAACAAACTAAACAGAGTCTTATGCATTTGTTAGTGTCCGAACCAATTTGTAGGACTTGATCAGGGTGATTTTTTACTTTTAATTATTTTTAGTTGTGGGTCTCTCATTTAAGTATAGGTTAGAACCAATGTTATTAAAATCGGACTGGTAATTGAACTGGTGTAACCGGCTGGTTCATTTACTAATAGAAATTATACTTTAATTTAATATTTGATGTATTTTATATCTATTTATATGGAAATTATATCAACATTTAATATATTTTAAGTATTATTTAAGGAAACTATATGGTTTAAAATATACACATATACATAAAGATTTTTTTAGCTCAATATATAAGGAAATTATATTCTAGTTAATGTTTAAAATATTTTATATATGGAAAGATTATATTAACATTTAAATGTATTATAAATTTTAAATAAGGAAACTATTTTTTTATTTAATAAACCAATATGATTATTTCCTCCGTTTTCTTGATATGTCAACACATTTTAATTAAAGAATTTAAAAAAAATCAGAACGTTTAAATTAAGGAAAGAAATTGTTTTAAAAAAAACTAAGGAAATAAATTAGTAAAAAAAACTATTTTAAATTATGTTTTCCTATTTGGGTAATAATCCCATGATTCATTGAGTAATTTAAGGAAATTAAATATTGGTTTTTGATTTTTTTTTTACATAATTAAATTAAAAAAAAGGCTGGTTTTTTCAAATTTTTTACCATTTTTTTCTTCGATTTTTCCTAAAATAACCAATTTTTCCTGGTTCGAGAGTTACCCAGTTTTTTATGTTATTAAAACTGGATCACTGTCCAATTTGCGGTTGAACCGACTGGTCCAATTTTAATAACATTGGTTAGAACAAATAACAACTACCGATAATAACAAACTAATAAGTGTCTCTGACGAAAGGGTAACGTCATCATCGACCATTGCTATCGAAGCTCTAAAGTGTTCTTCTTACTCAAGAAGTTAAGTAATGATGGTATACAAGCTCTCGCCATTAACCATTGTCTCTTAAGGCGGAGATATAGGACAACCCGTCACTCTTGGATGAAACAGCAGTAGCCGGTGGTTGGCTTAGAGTTTTACAAAGATGTTTGTGTATTGAGAGAGTAGTGATGATGGCTCTAGAGGGTCATTTCCCTCTTATAGCTATCCTAAGGCAGTAAGACTCCTAATCCAAGGAGCTAATGGATTTGGACCCTGAATTGTAGGCTTGTGCATTGTCGACCTGTCTCATTCCGATGTTCATTTAAGCATAGGCCGACCGGGCCTTGCTTGTCTTGGGGGAGAGGTTAGGACTCCCATGTTGGGCCTAGAATGGCTTCAACTGACTCGGCCTCGGTTGGGATCTCTGGTCCCCCTCATAGGTCTGGATCTTTTCTAATGGGCTCTGTGTTAAAAATCATTACTAATTTTAAAATGGTTACTATTACTACAACCTATATTTAACATGTTTTGTTAGAGTTAGGTTTTAAATTTGAGATGGAGATTAATTTACTAATATTTTAAATTTTATTTTTGTGATAAGAATTATGTATAAATACCTTGTACAAACATTTCAATGAACAAGTTTTCTTATATTTCAGTTGCTTTAATGATTATTATTTAGTTCTTATAAAAACTTTCAATTTGTATCAGAGTCACCTAGTCGTAGATCGTGTTTTCCCATTTGTGTACAAATTAATTGTACATAAAAATATATATTATCGTGCACAGTTTGGAACCTTGAAGGTTTATTGGTTTGGAACTATACTTGCTTGGTTAATTGCGACGCTGCTCAAACCAAGTCATGGTGGCAGAGTCAAGTAATGTCGATGTTATTAAAAAATTAAATAATCATTATAGCACATGGAATACTTGCATGGAATCATACTTGTAAGGTCAAGATTTGTGAATGTTGTTGCTAGGATAAAGGTCATACCACTACCAGAAAATGATAGTTGTAATCTTAGAAAATAGAAGGTTAAAGTTGGAAAAGTCATGTTCGCAATTAAAACAACTACAAAATAAGAAATGATGTAGTACATTGAGTAAGCTGACACACTTGAGCAAACTTGGGATTCTTTTGCATCAAGATTCACAAAAAGAAATGAAGCGAGATGTCAATTGTTAGAAAATGAACTGATATTTATCTCACAATGGGATATGACAATTAGTGAACACTGCACCAAGGTGAAATCCACATGTAGAGAAATTATTGAATTTGATGAGACATCCAAAATCATCAGCAAAAGAAAGAGGCGAATTATCATACATGGATTAAGTTCGTATAGGGGATTTATTGTTACAGTTTAAGATTGGTCACACAACTTTCAATTGAAGAATTATAGAATTTATTGGCTAGTCAAGAAACTATAGCAAAATAAATGACTAGAGTATTTTTAAATACAGAAGAAATTGTACTCTTTGCTAACAAACTAGAGGGAAGATACGAGAGAATCCACAAGCAGGGGGAGCTCAACAAAAGCAATACCAGCAAAGTAGATAGTCTAAATAGTTTAGACATCAAAATGGTGAATGTTTCCATTGTGGCAAGAAGGGACATTACGTGAGGGATTGCTAGTCTAAAAAAGGGTTATTCAGAGCAATATAATAACAAGCAATTGCCATCAGGACGAACTTGAGTGGGATATGAAGCATTATTTACAACTATAAAAATAATATAAAAGGAGATCATAACAATTTAAAAGTTATGAAGGTTCCAAGCCTTATGGCTACCACAGTGGAGGAAGAAGAAGATCAGGTTTCTAGTGCTTCCACTTATCAAAGAATTAAGTATGGGAAGGATTAGATTTTTTATTTCGAGTGTTCCAGTCATATGATAAGAGATAAGGAGAAGCTTTGCAATATTTAAGAGTACAATGGCAAGAGAGTTGTAGTGACTGCAAATAACTCGCGGTTACCAATTAGTCATATTAGAAGAACAATGATATTTTTCTATTCAAATCAGCAACACATGCAGTTGCAAGAAGTGTACAGAGTATCATGTATGAAAAAAAAATCTTTTGTCAGTTTCAAAGTTGATTGGTTTTAGTAACTTTGTTGTGTTCGGTTGACTTATTGCATGCACAACTTGAACATGTCAATTATCATAAGTTGAAGAAGATAATGAGCAATTCCTTATTAATAGAGCTACCTAATCTTCATGTTCATAGTGATGTGGTTTGTGCTGGATGTCAGTATGAAAAGGCACTTCAACTTCCATATGAGGAGTCATCATTCAAAGTCCAATAGTCACTAGAGTTAATCCACTATGATGTGTTTGTTAAAGTGAAGTAATCAACCATCAATGGTATGCACTATATGGTGACATTTATTGATAATTATTCAAGGTATGTCTGGGTCTACTTCATGAAAGAAACATAAAAAACTCTTGCAAAATTTAAAGAGTTTAAGTTAATGGTTGAAGGAGAAGTTGGAATGAAAATTAAATGTCTACGTACTAATAACGGGGGAGAATACACATCAGATGAATTCTCTAATTATCTATGTCATTGTAAAATAGATTATATGACATTTAAATTATACACCACATCAAAATGGTGTTGCAGAAAGGAAGAACAAGCATCTTGTAGAAACTCATCGAAGCATGTTACATGCTAAAAATGTTCCTAGCAGATTTTGGGTTGAGTGCATGAGAACAATAACTTATATAATCGATAAACTTCCTCAATTGAAGATGAAATTTATGTCTCTATTTGAGAAGTTGTGGAATGTGAAACCTACAATGAGCTAGTTTAAAGTATTTGGTTATGTGTGCTATGTATTTGTTCCTGGTCATTTACGTAACAAGTTTGATAAGAAGGCAATCAGATGTATCTTTGTGGATTATGATGAGCATAGAAAAGGATGGAGATGTTGTGATCCAACAACTGACAAGTGTCATGTCTCACGAAATGTTGTGTTTGATGAGATATCATCATGGCGGACTCTAGAATATGTTGCATTTCATCATACAAACGAAGTGGAACAATTTTAAGAAAAGAAGAAGACATAAGAGGTCCTACAAAGTTTAGAGACTCTAATACAATCTTAGTCTCAAGAGACACCATGGAAAATAGGTGTTTATCAAAAATCAAGTAGTCAACCAATAAAAGAGATATTGGAAGAACAACCACCTCAATTAAGAAGATTAACAAGGCCTAAAAAGTCAAATCTCAATTATTCCAATATTGCACTAGTGGAAGATGAAAAAGAGCCCATATCATATGAGGAGGCATCATATAAAGATTACTGGATAAAAGCCATGAAATAGGAGGTCAAAACACTTGTTGAAAATCAAATTTGGGACTTGGTGCCAAAACTTAGAGATATGAAGCCATTACATGCAAATGGTGTACAAGATCAAGACTTGTTCAGATGGTTCAATTTAGAGACACAAAGCTTGTTTGGTAGTATGAGGGTTTTCACAACAATATAGATTAGACTATAATGAAAATGTTTAGTCTGATGATCGAGATTGCAACTGTCCATGTTTTGTTAGCACTCAGTACAAGTAAATCTTGGAACTTATGGTATATGGATGTCAAAAATGCCTTTCTAAATTGAGAGTTGGATCGGGTAATGTACATGGAGCAACTTGAAGGATTTGAAAACAAGAGTAATCCTGAGTATGTATGCAAATTAAATAAGGCACTGCATGGCTTAAAAGCTAGCAATAATTATTGTTTATGTTGATGATCTCATTATCATTGAAGATGACGTTAATGAAATCCACCAGACAAAGAAAAATCTATCAATTCAATTTTAAATGAAATAACTCAAGGAGCTGAATCACTTTCTTTGATTGGAAATGGAACACACAAAGAAAGGATTATTCTCATGTCAAGAGAAATAATGAGTTAGAATTTTAATTATATTTTCATTTGATTTTCTCCAAATTTAATGCATTTTCTCTATTTTAGAAAATTTAATTTTAAAAAATTAGACAATGTTCCTATCATCAAATTTGACTTAATGCTTGTTGTTAGTTCATGATTTAGATAGAAAGGAATGCCCAAAAGGAGAATAAAATAAGATTTACAAGGTTCAAATTTTATTATAAGTTTAAAGAGTTAAAATCTCAAATCCTAGAAAAGGGCACATGGGTTGCGCTCTACAAAAGCACAAGAGCCGCACACTTTGTCTGCACATTTAAGGGCTAGCAAGTCACATTTTTGGAAATACGATATTTTATTCGTTAAGGGCAATTTGGGTCATCAAAAGTCATCTTGAAAGATAGAAAAGCTCTAGAGAACCCAATCCTTATGATATTTTACACATCTTTTTCACATTTACACAATATAGCCACCAAATGAGAGAAAAATAGGAGAATCGGGGGTTTTGAAGCTTGAAGGAAGAATCTTGAAGAACAAGAAGCAAGAGTCATCTTCTTTAACTTCTCTAGTACTTTTTGAAGCTCCTAAGAGTTCTTTTAAACCCTTATCTTCCTATTTTTCCTTTTTTTTTTTTTGTTTTAATTATGTTTTACATTTGGGTTTATTTAGTATTTTGTATGGATTTTATTTCTATTAGTATGAATACCTAGATTTATAATATAGGGTTTAGATGGATATTGGTGATTAGTTCTTGAAATTAATATATGCCATTTATTTTGTCTCTTTGATTGGATTTTTGTCATTTCTTTTTATTTATGAGTTTGTGAATGTTTGACTATTATTTATAAAAATTTAAGGCGTAATGAGATGGAGTAAAAGTGGAATCATTATACTAGTTCAAGGAAGAAATGAACGTAGGGTTTATTACATAGAAATATGGATAAACCTAGGTGGCTATTTATTCAATCTCTAATTAATTCTTAATGAGCACGTATTAATT
>CAOJBK011413863.1:0-10538 GCA_948294925.1 Codiaeum variegatum | reverse complement strand
TTGATTTTAAAAATATAATGTTCAAATTAATTTTATTAAATATTTATATATTTATATTATTTTTGTTATTAACATAGTTATTAGTGACGTAATTATTATATAAAATATTCACTATTTGTTATGTCATTAATGAATCATTTTATTTCAGAAAATTAGTGACGGAATTTTTTTGTCATAAATGAATTTTTTCGTCGCTAATGTGTCATTATTATGAAAATATTACTGATCCATTAATAAAAATTACTGGCGCGAAAAATTGGGTTAGTAAATTCCTGATCCAATTTTTTGGTCAGTAACGAGTCAGTAATTAATTAATTAATTACTGACGCCAAACAGTAATTTACTGACACCAAAATTGCATCAGTAATTACTGACGCCAAATTTTCGCATCAGTATTTTTTTTTACTGACGGCCGAAATACTGACGATATTTCAGGGTCAGTAAGTTACTGTTCGGCGTCAGTAACTCGAGTTACTGACGCTGAATTGGCATCAGTAACTCTTTTTTTTTGTAGTGTTTTCAGGATGTCTCATATAAGAAAGGGTGTCCTTGATAAACATCCAATTAAACCTATCACAGGCTTTCTCAAAATTGATCTTCAAAGCCATATACCATTTTTTACCCGTCATCCTCTTCGTAGAATGAACAACCTCCTAGGCAATGATAATGTTGTTCATTATATGCGTACCAGGGATAAAGTTAGCCTAATTAGGACCCATAAGATCAGGAAGAAGACCCTTAAGCCTATTTATAATTACTTTATTGATGATTTTATATGCCACCGTACATAAACTAATATGCCAAAAATGCTTCATATGACAAGGGTTATCATTCTTAGGAATAAGTACCAATAAGGTATGATTAAGGTTAGAAGGAAGAACACCCATCTGAAACACCTTTCTAACGAGCTCACACACACTACTACCCACTACATTTTATTGAGACAGAAAGAAAAGTGGATTAAGCCCATCAATCCATGGAGACTTTATAGGCTTGATCAAAAAAATGGCATACCTGACATATTATCATTAACACTAGTAGTAAGTTGTTGGAAGTGCTCATAAAAAATACAAAGGAAACAACCCTATTGTGATCTTCCTCAGAATATAAATTCTGAAAAAAAAATTGAATGGCATGCTTGAGAATAATACCATCACCCGAAAGCCAATCTCCTTCGTCATTTTGAATATTCTCAATACATAAATTTTTTTCATTCTTTTAACCGTCTTCTGATGGAAATCTTTAGTTTTTTTTTATCACCATAAGCCAACTAGTCCTTCCTTGAATTTTAATGCCAAAAAGCCTCTTGCAAACAATTAAGCTTAAACTTAGCATGCAATTCAACTTGAATCTTAACAAGATTTTAAGAATGAAGGTTCTCTAGAGCCTTTTAAATCCTAGCCAATCTTTCTAACAAAACAAATGTCCTCTTAAAAATGTTACTGAAGACCTCCACATTCCATATTTTAGCTTCACTATAAACTCAATAGCAACATCAAAGTAATCATCTCCTTGCTTCCAAGATTGCATGACAAAGTCATTAAAATCAGAATGAGACAACCAAGAAGCTAAAAATCTAAAAGGGTTTGGCCCAACATTATTGCAAGGTCTCTTGGCATACTACACTAGGATGGGATGATAATATGAACAAACTTTGGGGAAGTGTTTCTCCACAACATCTTTGAAACAATCAAACTAAGCTTCATTATGCAAAGCTTTATCTAATCTCGATAATAATCTCCCTTGAGCCAACGTAAACTTTGGAACCCTGAAGAACAATTCACACATGTTACACTATAAGAAAATTGTGATTTACTGATCCAATTTTTTGGGTCGATAATTACCAACCCAATAATTACACTTATCGACCAAATTGTGGGGTGATATAAGAGGAAAAAATTCAATAAATTATTTACCGACCCAAAAATTGGGTCACTAAATTACTGACCCAATTTTAGGGTCAGTAAGTTGTCACTAAATTGGGGGCAAAAATTTATTAACTTCCCACCTAAAATATACTGACCAGTTTCTAACAAATTAATTGGGTTAGTAATAAGTTACCCATTTTTTGGTTGGTAAGTAGTCAGTAACTTAGTGGAGAGAAATTAAATTTTTTCATAAAAATTTGGCAATGAGGTTTTAATATTTACCGACCCAATTCTGGAGTCGGTAAGGAGTCAGTAATTTTTTAATATAAAAGCTAAAATTTTCCATTTTTCCCTAAACACCTCAATCTCTTTCCCCTTTTCTTTGTCTCCTTCACAGAACCCCACTGCAATCTACACCATTTTTCAGCAAAAATTGTCGCCCATCTCTGCCTCAAAGTTTGACCATTCCCATCTCCGTTGAGCCAAGCCCATCTCCTTCATAGGCCCAGAACCTTCATTGATGCCAACCATCTCCTAATGAAGAAGGAGAGAGGACGAGTTCCCATTCATACAAGTCCCAACAAGCCTAATAGCTTCTCCTCCTCGCTCCTTAGACCAGTAGCTCCATCTAGGCCAGGGTTAGAATGGGAAACCAGAAGCAAAAATGGATGGCAGCGGAAGAGGAAGCTTTGCTTAACGGAATAGACAAGCACAACCATGGAAAGTGGAAGAATATTCTCAAAGATCCTGAATTTTCCCCTTTCCTCACTCAATGATCCAACATCAACCTCATTATAACAGGCATTGTGTGGTTATGTCACGTGTTCAAGGTTACCTACTATAAGTTCCTTCATCAATTACTGCCACGTTCTTCATATCCTTAAAAAACCTCATCAATTACTGAGTGGCTCAGCTAAAGTATGACAAGAAAATTGATACAAAATTTAAGCCTTAAGAAGACTTTGAATATTAGGAGACAGTTAATTTATACACATTTTTGCATGATGATTAGTTTAGGTCTTTATAGGCAAATCATGATCCTTATGTTCTTGTAGAAAATTTGTCAAATTGTATTATTTTCCTCTAGTAATGATCTCGTCTTTGACTTCTAATTCACTCTCCATTTATACTTTAACTTTTTATAATTAGGAGGCAGTGCATTAAATCGTAGCTCTCATGAACTGAAATATAAGATTAAGTTCCACCCTAAGGACTTACCTTTTCATCTTGTAAGTAAGCTTAGGGTTATTCTCATTTATTTGCTTAATAACCCACATATCATTGGGAAAATAGATTTTAGACCATCATTATAAACTTAATCTTATTGTTCTGCAAGTTTGTTGATATCATAAACTTTTGACTACTATTTAAGTATTTATATCACATGTTCTAAATATTTAATGTTGTCATTAATACCTGTAGGCATTTTAAGTCATCCTCACTTTTAAACTACCTAAGTTAATATATTAACTTCTTTTTCTTTAGCCATGATGCCTTGCTTTTATTTTAGCAAGTTTCTTTGGTGAAAAGCGTGCTTCCACAACAATCTTATGATCACTTTGATCTTTTAATATGACTATAGTCTGTGATTTCATTTCCCTGCATGTTTATTCTATGATTTATTTATTTTGGATGTTAACTTCAAATCAATAACTTATCTTTTAACATCAATATGTGTGCCAACCATAATGCAAGATGAGGATCATGAGTCAGTTGTTGTTCCCAACAAAAATGAATAGAATTATATATGTTACTTACCCAAGGTGGAGAAAGCCAATAGTGGAAAACATGTTAATCAACTGAATATGAGCAGCATGATTGTGGAAACTGAGAAAAGGGTTAAATTGAAAACACAAGATGAGATGCTTGAAGTGTTGAAAGATCAATGTTTTGTCAAAGTTAGTATCTTCTGTCAATAACTATCTTGATCATTCCGTATGTTAAATGGCATCTCCTGAATGCAATATAACTACAAGCAATCATTATCTCATATTTGGAATTAGATACAATATAAGTAACTTTTGTTATTTGAATTCTCAAAACAGTTTCAACAATTTTGCCTCTTTCAATAAATTATTTTGTGCAACAAGAGGGTTGGTTGTTTATGAATTCAGCTATCAGAAGCACTTATGGCAAATCCATTTGGAAGATGAAAAGGTAACCTTTTTAAGAATGTTTCAAGTTTTCCTTATGTTTATTTCTAAATTTTTTTTGTGTCATCTTGCAACCATTCTTTCTTTGCTTTTATAAGTGGAAGCATGTTATCTTTGTTTATTGAGTTTTACTCATTTCTGATTAATTTTGGCAGTGAATTTATTTAGTAGTGTTTAACTGGATTGGGTAATATTCATATATTTCCTAATTCCAAAGCCCACTATTTTCCTGATGTCTACATGTCATACTGATAATGCTAGCATGAGTCAATTGTTAATATTGTTATAATTTTTTAAAAGTATGTTTCATTGAGAACCTTAAGCTTCTATGTCAATGAGATGTGTTTTGTCATTACAAATGGTTTAGAATTTTTTTTTTGGATATTTATGTTGAAGAAGCCACAGCTATATACAGCTAAAATCTGTTAGATATTTCTACATTGAAAGATCCTCGCTCAAAAGATGCATCTCAAAGGTCTGCATAGTTATGCATGTCTGATGATGAGTTTAATTAATTGAGAGATTTCCTTTTTGGTTGAGGAATGTGAAGAAAAAATATTAAGTAATATTTAAATTGCTTTCATATAGGTATAATTCTCATCAATATACAAATGGAACCATATGCGACCTAACAACCAATATTGTTTTTAATCTTTTTTTATTTATTTGTACTCTTCCTTAATTTACATGTTTAAATATGTCATTCTATCTTTATAGCTCTTATTGTTGATTGAGAACTTGAAAAATCTGGTATGATTTAGAATTTGATGCTTTGATCTTATTAGTGCTAGAATTCAAACTTTAATACTTTGCATCTTTCATCCTTTCAAATTTTGCCTTCTAAATAATATATTGCATTTTTTTTTGTATATGTGTGTATGCTTAATTAGTTGCACCTAGCTATAATCTTTCTTTAAATGCTTTACTGCATAATGTACTTCAATAGCTTGGGTCTGTGGCCTTTAGTCTTGGCTATTTTTTCTATTCTGTTTTTACTGATGTTTTCTTGGGTCTGTATTTTCTTTTGCTACTGGTGTGATGCTTTAGTCCATTCTTGGGGATTTTTTTTACTGGTGGTCTATTTTTTATGTTTCATAGTGCCTGCTAAAAGTTTGCTGTAATCGGTTCAGCAGGGCCTTACCAGTTACTGTAGTTTGGTTGTGTAAGGTTTGTGTTAAAGCTGGTTAGTATGAAATCGTTTTAGGGGGAGCAAATTAGCTCTATTACTCAACCCAACATATGTCGTTTTATGCTTATATGTTGGTGTTGTAGGTGTCATTTTGTAATATGGTATTATTATCAGCTTATGTAGCTTTGGTTTTCTCAACTGGTATTTTGTGTACCTCTCATCCAAATAAATAAATAATCTCTATCTTCTATCAAAAAAAGTGTGTGTGCTTAATAGAAGTGGAACTTGTCTTTATTTAGTTATTTTTTTATAGTCTCAATTGCATTAGTTGCTGCTTCCATATTAATGTGACATATTTTATTTGAATTTTATGTTTATTTGTAATTTTGTGATTTATAGGTACGAGGTTCTAATATAACATTCTGCTACATAATCAGCAGCACTTTTATTCCCCCCTTAATTATGTTAACGTTCTTTGGTAACTTGCAAAATGTATCCTAAACTTTGACTGTGCTATTGACTTAAGTTTGCTATTTTGTCATAATCATTGCTCTTGTGTTGTAACATGAAGTCAATTTATGTTGAAATGCTTTATTTGATAGGATAGCAGACAAATCACAAGTATATACATAACATGCTTATATGAGACCACTTGGAGTCGGTAAGTTTTTTCTATTCTTCTTGACAGTTATGAATGATGTCTTGATTATTATAGTTTCATTGAGTTCATTATGGTCTCTTTTCTTTAATTTTGCTATTTGTTGTTAAATAAAGTAGACTTGCATGCTTAATAAATAAGTTTGATTTTTTAGGCTACAAGTGCTAGGTTGAAAGAGCAAGAAACTATTAATTTTTTATTATATTATATTATATTTTGGATTATTTCATACTCACTTTCTTTAAAATATGATATTTATATAAATTTCATTATAATCTTAATTATTATTGTTATTATTGATATTATATATTAAAAAAATTATTTTTGACATAAATATTGAGCCATTTTTTTCGTCAGTAAAGTTCTGACGAAAAATTTCCATTTTATTTGGCCGATAAATTACTGATGCAAAATTTTGGTCGGTAATTAGTCGCTAAAAATGATTTTTTTTTTAAATTTACTGATCTAATATTTTTATTTACCTACCAAAAAATGCGTCAGTAATTACTGACGCAATAAATTTTGGTCGGTAACATTTAATTTTGTGATAAGAGAAATACTGACCCAATTTTTTGGTCGATAAGTGAAAAAATTGAGTTGGTAAATCTATTTACCGACCCAATATTCGCATTTACCAATAAAAAAATTGGGTCGATAAATAATTAATTTTTTATAGTGTTATTAGAATATATCCACTGAGAAAAAAGAGAGAACACACCCGAATGATGAGGAGAGCCTCCCCTTTTATCCCTCAAGTACAAAAGAGCATTAAAATCTTCTGCCATAATCTAGGGATTTGACATAGACATCGCCAACCAATGTAGGTGATCCTACAGCTACTTTCGAGCTACAGGAAGCAGGTGAGCATAAATAGTAGTGAGGAAAAAATTATTACCCATCGGATCAGGCATCCTTAAATGCACAAATTGCCTATGATTCTCCAACATATCAATAACAAAGTTATCATTTTACATGATCCAAATACCACCCGAAAAACCCACATCCTCCATTATATGCAAAAATTGAAAACCACACTTCTTAATAATGTTATCACCCCACTAATCCTAGGCTCAAACAAAACCACAATACTAGGATTATACTTTTGACAAATACTCGTAAGAGCTCCTCCAAAAGAAGGAGAGGAGGTTGCTTGACAATTCCAGAATAAGTTTGATAAATCCATAAAAAAAATAATAAATATAGAAAAGGAATAAAAAATTTCATTGGCAGGCTCAATTCTAAGTCTCCATAACTCTACTAATATCCTCAATTGTTGAATCATCAATCGCATTAGTACCGAGTCTACATCCTCTTCCTCTTCAACATAATCATTACCATAAACATTATCATCTTCATCTAAATCCATAAGTCCTTTATCACGGGGTTACATTTCACACTACTACCCTCAACCCCACCTTTTAAAGAACTCGAAGGGTCATTCTCTTGAATATTCACTCCTGCAGAAGCCCACCCTCACATTACCATTAGTTGAGAAAACCTCAACAGAATGATTCTTATTATTAATGGAAAAGGTAATGGAATCCCCTGATTTGTCAATAAGCACATCCTCAGGTTGAATGTCAATCGGGTAAACATTCCCAAAAATACTCTTCTCATCTATCTTCTCAGATTGCAAAAATATATCACGAAACGACATTATTGGTTACACAATATGCTCTCCATCATGTTCCATAATTTGATTCTCATCAAGGGGATCTCTAATCCTAGCCTTCTTAAGGTTTAGGTCATCGTCCGATGGAGGCGGTGATGGGTTCACTCATCGTATTCTACTAAAGAAAGATGGTTAGCCTAGGGCACTCAAGGGTTCTTGGTCAAGATGATGCCAATTTTACTTTTGTTAAGAGAATGAAATATGGTAGCTAGTCAAATGTCTCAATCCTTACTCTCGCCTACTCCTGAACAGAGTTTTAATTGTAATTTCTCATCTATCATTTTGGATATATTGCTTCGAAAGACTTATCTATATTGAATTAAAAAAAAAAAAAAAAAGCTCCACTATAAATAGCCCTCTATCCTACATGAAATGAGATTTCACAATCTACAACCTTATTTATATATATATATATATAATCTACAACCGTCTTGTGTTCAAGTATGAAAGTGAGCTTGAATTATTTAGAAAAAAAAAAGAAAGAAAAAAAAAAGTGAGTTAGAACTGAATTTGGCATTGTATTGTACGTGTGCGCGCAGGTCTAAGAAAGATCTCCACTAGATTTATTTCCCAGTCAAAACGGGAATTCACCGTTTTGAGGTTGAGGTGGAAGGATCACGCAATTACCAGTGGCTAGAGGCATTTTGCACATTTGAACAACAAAATTTGCAATCCCTGTAACACGGATTTTGGCTTTATAAAACAATATCACGAATTCAATAATATTATTTGTGAAGTAAATATAGTCAATTTTCAAATTTAAAAACAAAAACACACACAATGGAATCACGTTTTTTTTTTGGGTAAAATGAAAGCGAAAGAATATAAATAAAATAATTAAAAATCTTGTTTGACCCGACAAGTGTGATGTAGATGGATAAGCTATAAAATACAAAGTAATTCAAGCTAATCACGGTTTGGCAGTTAATATATTCTTTATACTCAGAAATTTATTCTTAATTTAAGTCTTAAGCTTGACTTAAAAATTTTTAAAATTATATATTTACTTTATTTATAAGAAAGATGACGAATTTAAGAGTCCAAATTCACTGCTCTTATTAAAAATTCTAAACTCCTGCCTTTTTTTTTTTTTTTTTTTCTGGAAAAAGATATTATTGATTAGCATTATTATCTCTCAATGACATCACCTTCTTCCTTAGAAATTGAAATGCTTTACATGAGTTGAATTTTTTACTTGTGATGCAATTCCATGATGAGAAAACATTTTCTTTTTTTAAAACCAGAAAACATTTTCTTAATTATAGTGATTATAATGTGGCCTAATGTTTAAAAATATCATTAACTTTTAACTATTTTTTAAATTTATTCAAAACTTATTGGATTTACTAAAAAATATTTGATTTCATATTTTGACTAAATAAAATAATATTTTGGTGTTCTTTGTCCATTTTTCGGGTAAAGAATAATGACATGATATCAATTGCCCAACAATCATGCTACACATCACCTATAACTGCCACTCACCATTTGCCGCGCTAACTAACTTAATTACCTAAGTGGATTTTAATTTTTATAGTTTTTAAAAAATAAATTTATCCAATTAAAATGTTAAAAAATCATAAATCATTTACTTCTATTCATCGCACTTATCTTCTTCTTCCAATCTTCGTTTATAGTATACATATTTTCGTCATCTTCTAGTCTCGGCTCATCCAATTCAAATCGTTTGGATATTTGCATACATGACGATGCTCACTTGTTGACATCATGACGTTTGAAGAATTTGGAGCGAAAATTTTATCATTGTCAAATTCGTAGAACGGTAAATTTTAAAAATAAAAATTATTTTTTGATTTCTTTTTAATATTAATTTCTTTGATTTCTATATGATATTAATGGTAGTATTTAGTTTTCAAATACTAAATATTGTGGTCATTTTAAGTGGGTTGATGTTCAATAAACGATAATTTTGACTTTAGAGGTTTTTAAAGAAATCAAAATAGTAAATCCACCTAGGTAATTAGAGATGTTGATGTGGCGACTTCTGGTGATGTGTAGCATAACTGTTTGATAATTGATGTCACATCATCGTGCTCTACCGGAAAAATAGACAGAGAACACCGAAATAATATTTTATTTAACGGGAATATGATATGAGGTATTTTTTGATAAATCTTATAAGTTTGGAATAAATTTGAAAAAGAATTAAAAGTTAAGGATTTTTTTTACATTAAACCTTATAATGGTGCACTATAAAAAATTAAAATCCATTTCACCGATGTTATTGCGAACGTAAATATTTAAATAATACTTCAGTTGACATTAGAATTGTAATAATGGTTTGATTAGAATAATATTTGTGTTCAATAATACAAAACAATTGATTTATTTAGGAATTATTATATAATAGCCATGAGCTTATTTTTCATGGATGTAATGAATGAGTGGATGATAAAAAAAATGAACAAAAGAGAGTGATTATGATGATCCTGAGTTGGGAAAGTCGGGGTAGTGATAATTGCAATTATTGTACTAAAAGAAATTTCCTATATTCAAACAGAATTTGTGTGTGGTTCATACAAATTTTTGGACACTTTCAAACTAACTTTATGTTTTGGGAAATACAAAACTTTAGGACACTAATAAGGGAGATTGTGGATGCAACTCTCACTTGCGTGTTGCTTGATAGTTGATGTTTTAGGCAGACATGCCCAAAAAAGAAAAGCCACTATATCTACTGCATCTTAACTAGCTATATGTACTGTTTGGGATTTTGTTTTTCCTGGACACACCTAATTCCATCATCAAATTCAATTATGTTTTATACATATTATCAATTATATATATAAAAAAAATGGTGATTGGCAAACTTGCTTAGCTGCTCTTAACTAATAATGTGTTAACATACTATTAATATAATTTATTTTTTCAATTAAATTAACATACTAAAGCATTCCGTTATATATGTAATTTAATTCAACTAAAATATCCTATTACATATGCAATTTAATTACCCTTATCGATATATTTTCTATATTTGTCAAATGAAACTCGAGATTAATGAATATATGCAAAATTATTTCATAATAATAATAAT
>CAOJBK011413505.1:0-15789 GCA_948294925.1 Codiaeum variegatum | reverse complement strand
GTTAGATAATAGAGAGAAGGTTAGTACTAGTAATCAGTAGTCCCTGTGGATACGACACTCGGTACTCTAGTAGCTATACTACGGAACGATAGGTACACTTGCCTAACGATCTGTAAGTAGTCGCTCGGACTCTTATCAATGAGCTCATTATAAGGCTTTGGTCGAATAGTCGACCACAGCTGGCGAGGGCCTGAATCCCCTAAGCATCTGCAAGGGTCATGTTCTTGTCAAGCTTCTCCACCCTCGGCAAGCCACTGTACTCGCCAGTGAACCCGAATCCCACTTGTCCTTTCCTTATTGGCTTCAGCACCCGGACTGAGAAAAACTTGATCTTCCAGTCGTCCATCTTGTTCTCCTTCACCACAAATAGGGTCCATAAGGGTTTCTTCTGGAAGCACCAGATGTAAGGCTCGCTGGATGCAGCCAGATTGAAGAATGCCTAGAACATCTTGGGGCTCGAATGGTTGATCCCCAGAACTGAGCACACAACCTCAAAGCAGTGGAGGTCTTCAATCGAGTTGGGAGTCAACATCATGGGGTTCAATTTGAAATATTCAAAGCATCGGAAGAACAAGGGTGATGGAGGAAGCAGTAGACCCCTAATCAAATGATCGTAGTACCAAACATACTCGCAATCTCCTTTGGGCAGCTCGATTGCAGTGGTGGTGGAGAATATTCTGGCGTTCAAGGGAGGAAACTCCATATGAACGTTGTTGGCCATGGCAGCCACATTCTCCTGGAAGACGCCAAACTTGAATTTCATAGGAGTAATGTCCTTCATGTGAGGCCGGACAGTACTGTTGAGGTAGGACTCAGTGTCTTGAGCCTTGCTCTGCTTTTGAGGCTTCTCAACCTCCAGCCAATGGTTCTTGGATTGTTTCTGAGAAGGTGTTATTGCATTTTAGAGAAGAAGAGAAAGAATAGAAGTGAGAAACGAGCAAGAAAAATGGCAGAGTAACAACAAGATAAGCAAAGAGCAGAAAGTGTGGAAAAAGCTTATCACAGGTGGGTTTTTATAAACAAAAATCGAAGGCATTTAAGAGCTTAGGGAAACGGATGACACATGGCAAGCGCAGGGAAGGGCAGAGTTAAATGCTCATCATGACCATTTAATGCCCATCATTACTATCGGAGGCGCCCCTCCACTTGGCGAACAGGGGAAGGCTGCTGTAATGGCGCCGTTACACGGGGAAGTGTAACTGTCCCATCCGAGCATGATGAAAGGTTACAGACAAGGCAGTGAAACGTCTGGTCAATCCAATCAAAGACCCCTATCTCCGAGTCCAAGGCAACTATCTCCGAGCCCGAGGCACTTATCTCCAAGCCTAAGGCGCTCCAACTAAACACTTTTTGAGCTTCGAAGCTTTCGAGTGCTAACACTTTAAGAGGACAATTGATACCGCTCAGCCTTGGCATGGTTCGGCCCCAACCATCTACTTGGATCCTAACCGAACAATGTGGCACCTAGTCCTACCCAAACCCCAGGCGCACAACAAGATTTGTCTCTTATGGCCTTCGTGGGTTTGGATCTCACAGCAGAGAAAGCGTTTTCCAGACACATATGCATCACTAAGGTAGAAAAATCGTTAGCGGCTACCAGCGAAGTACCGATTCCTTTCATGTTTTTCAGATCCTTGCTCCAGGTGAAGACAGATTGAAGTTTAGGGTTGATTTGAGCTATTTTCTCTTTCTTCAACAATCTAATATTTGTTTCAGATTTTGATCGACGATCTGTCCATGAGATGGCTGTGGAGGTTTAAGCTAAGAAAATTTTGAGTTTAAGATACTTCAATGTTGAAGGGAGAACGGTTCAAATCAGTGTGAATCTTGTTAACACAGAAACACTTCAACCTTTTGCTATGATTGTATGAAAGTTGGAGTTTGGTTTATCTTGATTAGTACGAGTTTCATGATGTTTACCCTCTCAGTACATCTCCCACCAGTCGACAGTGTTACGGCCAGCCTTGTCAAAAAATTTGCCCTTAGATCTTGAATTGGGGGAGGAAAAGTTGGTAGAACTGGTTTCAACACCGTTGGGCAAATAGCTCTTGTCAAAAACAAAAAAAACCCCGTGTTATGTTCATTGTACTAATCTCAGTTTCAATTTCTGGTTATCCAATGAATGAAATAGCGATTGGAAAAAAAAAGTCCAAAACGCAGTTTTTTTTTAAATTTTAAAAATTAAAATATGAAAAATATTATTAAAATTATATAATGTTAATATTTCATTTAATGTTTATAAAAAAATAAGTTAAAAATAGAAAATAAAAAATTTTAATTTTTAAAATATATTTACTTTAAAAAGCATAAAACAAAAAATGGTAACCAACATACACTTAATTTTCACTTTTTTATTTTTTTCCCTAAATAGTTGATTTTCACTTGAAAGTGGAAAGTGCCCTTTTTTTTTGGCCAATCATCCTCTTTACTAATTTGATGATGCGCACCTTCAACGTGTACTCTTAGTCCTCCAAGTTCAACTATACAAGGGATTGACATCCTCTCAAAACTTAGATAAATACGGTACACTTTGCACTTCATCTCAATTTTGGCAACGGAGGTCTTGCTTGCTGGACTCTTTAAGTCCAACGAGCTCAACATGACCAGTGCATTCTTTATTCTTGCATGAGATCACTTGGTTTAGTGTCATCATTTTGGGAATCATCACTACCAAAAACAAGCACTTCATAAAATCTCAAATATAATGCATGCCTAAGCAAAGCCTAGCAGTAAATGCATATACAACCTGATTAATAGACTAACATTTAGCGCTTTTAAAAAAAATCTCAATTACAATACAATTTCAAAAATAAAGCTTAGTGTTATATGAGGCTATCTCTAAGCTCCATCAAGGTAGTTGGTTTACATATATTCAGTTGTTGTTCTCTTCAAAACATTTGATGCATTTGAATTATCATATTGAACACCACTGTTCAGTTATGGCATTCTAATTTAGTGGTTTATGGTACATGTATTTCTAAATCAAAGGTTAATTGAATAAGCATGAAAATTGCAATATTACAACACTTAACCTTATCAAAATACCTATGCCTCTAAAAAAGAATCAAATTTTCAAAAAGCCGAGATAAATTTCTGTATCCTTGTCTGTGTCCGCTCTTTCTCCTCAGGACCATCCAAATCACCAATGTTGTCATGATATTCCTATGCATCGCATTGGAAAGGAAAAAACACAAGTAAGAAACTCGAATTTGCTTGCTGACAGTTTTGTACTAAAGCAACGGGGATTTAGGTAGTTTTTGGTTGGACATAATGTAGCGTAATGCAATATAATCAAATGCATTTCAAATATAAATTTACATTAGAAATGCATTCATCACATTGCATTACATTCTTTTATATCCAACGAAACACTACCTTAGAGTAATAATTCCCAATAGCCCCACAGAAAATAGCTGCTCTAAGAAAGCACAAACCTGCAGAATTTCCTTGACATCATTCTTAGTAAGCTTGTGTTGCTTCAGTAATAATTCGATTCTGGCTCTAATTTGAGGGTGTCTTTATGAAAATCAATTGAAAGAATCAAAAAACACCAAATGACAAACTTACAAATAGAACAGTTGTAGGTAATATTATTATACTTGGTGGAAAACTTACTTGGAGCACAAGAGATGACCCAGAATAACAGCTATCAACTGCAGGTCCACATAAAATTATGTTAAAACTACTATAGAAAAATTTTAAGAATTGAAAAGCCTTGTAAAATAAAAAACTTTACCAAAATAGATTTAGATTTTAAGCAGTGAGAGGAGCCATTGTTAACTTTTGACAGCACCCAACGTGACAATGACATGATTGATTTTTTTAAATTACAGAGATCTCATAATAGCCCATAAGAAGTCAAAGTCCAAAACCTTCCGAGAAGCACAAGACAGTTGTTTTGAGGAAATGAGAAAAAAAAAATAGTATTCAAGGAATAAGAACAGCGCAAAACAGCAAGAAACCAAGATCTTATCCCACCACAACAATTTGATAACAAAAGGTCCAGATTTCTCTCAAAATTTCAAGATAAAACAAAACTTTATGCCACCTAGAACTCCTAAAACAAAAGGATGATGCAAGAGTCATGAGAAAAACAACATAGAGCTTTCAATCATTTTTTTTTTCACTTGTGCATTTGTTATTTTCTAGAATATAGGCAGTGGCAGTCATACCATTTAATGTTTTATTTTAAAATGATAGTTCTCAAATTTCAAACATGCATAGTTGTTAATTGTAGGTTGAAACATAAAAGGCTCCTGGGACCCTGATACAAAATGATCTAGGGATACCAAACTCAGAGCCCTGCTACTAAAATCTAATAAATATGGTTGTCATGCTGTTCCGTGACTATTTAAATGGTCCTTCATCATGTGAGATTTTGAGTTTTAATTTTACAGTGAGGCAGGTGTATTTTACTATCTCTGAATAACATTAATTGGGGATTGCATCCAAAATCTGAGGGGAATGTTGACGCATTCGATTAACCCAATGAGATCAGCTTTCCAGTATTGAAAGTTGATGACTGAAACTACATACCGGTGAATGGAATTTACTATATTAACTTCATAAGCCAACTGCATTATTTTGCCTACAACTTGTGCAAATGTATACAACCAATTTCAATTAGGATAAAAGGTCAAATAAGCCTTCGAACTTTTTTAAGAGGTCCAATTAAACCCTTCTCAACTTTTTTGGGTCAAATAAACCATTAAACTTTTAATTGGGTCCAATTAAACCCTTAGCTAACAGAACCATAACGGCCCCATTAAACCCATCTTCTTCTTCATCGGTTCTTCAGAAAACAGATTATTTTTTTTCTTCTTCATCATGAACAAAAACAAAAATTCACTTGACATCTAAAACTAATTAAATTTCACCATATAATTCATATATTTTGAAAATTAACCACAATCCTATAAGATTAAATATGAAAACTCAAGTTTTAAATAGTTAGTCTAATACTCAATTAAAATTAAAAAAAAAAAAAAAGCAAGCAAAAATAGATGAATTGATTACTCAATTTAATAATGCCATTGATTATTCAATTTTGACTATTCAATCCCCAAAAAAATGAACAAATTAATTAAAAAAAATCAATAAACCCTTAAAAAATACACTGTTGTTGAGCTATTGCAGCTTTAAGTTGCTCGCTTTTGATTCACGTTCATATTGATTAATAGATCAATGGCATAAAATTTGTTGAATTAATTGTTTCCATGGATGTTGTAAAGAAAAAGAAGAAGATGGTGAACCAGAAGAAAGAACAAAGAAAATATTGGTGAACAGAAAAAAAAAAATATGTAATATGGGAATTTCCTTTGTCTTGATTTAATGACCATCTATTTATTGTTCGTTTGAAAAGGAAAAAAGAAGATGCTGAAGAAGAAAGACTATAAAGAAGAAAATGGTGAAGAAACAAGCATGAATATGATGAAAAAACACGAAAGAGAGAGAGAGTTAACAGTGGAGTTAGATAATTAGGGTTCGGTTAAGTCAATACTTAATTGGACCCAATTAAAAGTTTAAGGGCTTATTTGACCCAAAAAAGTTGAGAAGAGCTTAATTGGACCTCTTAAAAAGGTTCTAGGGCTTATTTGGCCCTTTACCCATTTCAATTACAGACAGTATATCAACGGTTAAGAAACTAACCTGAAGGGAGTAGAGTCCAGATTCTAGTCTGCGATTGTATCTTTCCTCTTCATCCATCTGGAACATGTTTAGCATACAGTAAATATTTATATATATATATATATATATATATAACAAAGCCAAAGCAAATAGAATACCTCTAAATCATCAAGTTCAAGCCAGTCCATCCGTTCAGTTTCTGCTTTTACTCTATCTGAATATCTGGATCAAGATTATTCAGAGGTTAATCGTGTGAAGTGAATGTATTTAACAACACAACCTAAACTACAGATACAGCATGGGGCATCCAGAATATCTTGTATTTCATAAAAAAAAAATTCAATGGTAGAAGTTCCTAACTCATGCTCCAATTTTTTGTATGGTTTAAGGAGTAAAAGAAAAAAAAAAAAAAAAGCAGGAGCATTACCTTATATAAAGTTCCATAAGACGATCGATCTTCTCACATTCATTTTCCATAAATTTACTAAGCAACCTTTCCCTTCTTGAACCTCTCAAAATTCCACCTAAAAAAGAAATGAGAAGCAAGACAGAATAGCACTTAAGGTCCCCATTAAATTTTTTTTTTTAAACCATGACAAGGAATTCACATTAGCTCAATTCAACAAAAATAAAGGATGAAATGTCATGTTTATTTGTCTCAAATTCATCAATCATGGACAGAAGAGAGAACAGTTTGTCAATAAAGAAGGTCATGGTCTATGATTGATTGTAAAAGCAACAACAGCTAGAAGTAAACTAAATTAACAATACAAGTTGAAACCAAGGTCGTCTACTGTGCAACAATGTTGTGGCAAGCAACTACTGAAAAAAAATATTATTAATATTTTTTTTCAATATAGATTTGAGAGAACAAATTTTAAAAGCTAGTTTTTAAGGTTGACAAGTCCATTTCCATAATTTCCATAGTAATCAGTTGATATGTTAATAGTATCTATTATGCTTAACAGCCCTCCTCAATTCACAACTGGGAGAAAACAATTTTTTGATTAAGCTCAATTACCACTAGTAAATTTGTGAGATAGACTAGGTCAATACAATCAAAAGGCCAACAAGGGTGAAAAACAAATATTGAAAGCACATCACAGAGCATAATACAATTGAAAACCCACATGGATGAATGAACAAATTTGAAAGCTCAGGTAGTACAAAGATTCATCAGACTCCAGTACCATGCTAAATTTTTAATATACGAAAAATCAGCCTTAAAAGCTAATTGTTTAGGTTGAGGATTACATTTCTATATTAATCATTCAATATGTTTGTATTATTCAATTTGGGGTATTTTTACCGTATCATTCTTAACACAAATCATCAAATAATCCTTGACTAATAGCAATTAAAAATGGCTTTTAAGTAGACTTGACATTTTGTTTTTCGTAAAAATGTTAAGCTAAATGGGAGGTTTTTCAAAAAAGAAAAGGCAAACAAATGTTATCCTTTCTCTGTCTTTTTCATCCTTCTGTTTAGTATGTTGTTTTCCAGCATGAAGGGTTTTCAATGGCTGCACTATTAATAAGGGATGCATAAACACAATCTACAAGTGTTTAAGTTGATTGCTTACCAAATAGAGATGCAATTAATGATACAATCCGCTCTTCTAACTCCTCTTGATATCGTTCTTTCTTGTTCTTCTTGCTCACAGGGATCTAAAAGATAGAAGATAAAAACAGATTGGCTTCAAAGATGACTCAACAAAAATGGAAGTGTATAAAAGCACAAATATCCTACAGGTTTCTTGTATTTAGTAATGGAAAGTGGCAGACAAATTTTACTAACAAAACATACAGCAGATAAGTTATCTTACTGCCTATTCCCAGTAGAAAGAGAATAACTAGAATTGCCAAAGCGTCCAGAAGCTACCAAGAGTTCCAACTTTACCACTGATTTTTCAAAACTAAAATTGGAACCTGAAATATCGTAGCATTGCTTTGTTGATGCAATATTTCTTGCCTTATTTAGGAGGTGTCATGGAAGGCCTTGGGATCCCAATGAATTTAGATGGCATTTGGTATGCTGGCAAAAAATGCAATGTAATCAAATGCATTTCCAATGTAAATTATGCTTGAGATGCATTTGATTACATCTAACCAAACTGCCCTTAATACTGACTAGTTTCATTACAAAACATGAACCTTAGCAAAAACATATTATGTAACTGTAATAAACAAACAACCATTATTGAAGGAGGAAGAGAAAAAGAAAGAAATTACAAAAGAATAGAGGATAAAACAGCAGCAAAACTGGAGAGAGAACTTGCCTTACCCATGAAAGCAGCAAACGCAGTCTTTAAGCCCAAAACATCCACAAACCGTACACAAGCAGGTGGGTATTTAGTCATGGCAAAATCAAGTGCCCTTATAGCAGATACATAAGCAGATTTCTTCTGCTTCATAATGATAATCATCAACTCCACACCCTCAGCCTTAACAAACCTCTCTTTGTTCCCCAATGGCATCAACAAACAACACAAACAATCAAATAGATTCTCTACCATTTCCTCCTCATCAGAGCTCTTAGGATCCTTAGACTTATACATAGCGACAGCCTGCAAAACTACATCCACACCATTCATTTGCCCCAATCTCTTCTGATTAGCAGTGGTATTCTGCAATAAAATAGCCAATATCTCAGAAGCATACTGCTTATTGCTATCAAACTACCTCACCTTTATCTTCCCTAACAACCACCGCATTAATTTAGTTCTTTCGCAAACTAATTCCGCCACAGCCGGTTTCACCTCGATCAAATTCTCAATGGTTGCGAGAGTGTTATACACAGCAGCCATCTCGTCAGGGTCCGACTCCGATAATCTCTGTAAATTCTGAACCAGCAATTCCAAAACATTGTTCTCTACAAGATCATCAACTAGAATTCGAGCCGGCTCATCATTATCTTCAAGTACATCCTCGTCGGTGAGGTCCTGGAGTAATTGAACGACATCTACAGCTATATCAGTGTTATCGTGAGGAAGTAAACCAAGAATAGAAGGAATCGTGTTGAGATTGACGAGGTCAGGGTAAAGCTCAGGCCCGCCAGCGAGGAGTTTGAGCTTTTGGAGCTCTTGGTGAAGCTCGATCTCAGAGTCGGCAAAGCGGTCAGGCTGGTGAGGGTACTTGAGCCGAGCTTCAATATTCTCTTTGTAGCGACGCTCGAAGGAAAAAACAAACTTCTTTAAAGTACGGAGGTCGAGCGCTTCGACGGCGCTCTCATTTTGGGATTTTTCGATGGCTTCAAGAAGAGAGAGGTCGAAATCTTCACTATTGGCGACAGTGAGATTACCGTTAACGGTTGAGATTGGTGGCGGAGAGGCGGAGTCTCGTTTTCATTTAGGGTTGTGGCTGCGAGCGGTGGCCACTTCCATATTTGTGTTGGTCTTACGTGTTTGAACTTTTTAGGTTCTCTAGGATTGCTGCATTCTAAGCAAAAGCTTTGCTACTCCGTTGGGGGGGTTAAAAGTTGAACGGGCTGGTGATGAGTGTGCTTGCTGCAAAGTTAACAAAATGAGGAATGGTTTGGCAGTTAAAAAAAAAAAAGAAAGCAAAATCCATTTTAAAGCTCTAATATATATACATTTATAATTTTAACCTAATTTGGCCAAAAACAATATTTAACCTATGAATTTTGATTCTATTGACCCTTTTACAATTAGAATCCTATCTTTCAATATTTAATACTCATTCCGTTTTAAAATAATTATCTTTTTAAAAAATTCTATTTTATTTTGAATTATTTATCGTTTTATATTTTCAGGAATATATTTATTATATATTTTTTAATTTACTATTATATTATTTCTCTTCTGAATATATCATTAATTGTTGTCATTTTTTTTGTATTTATATTAAAAAATAATATTTTAGTTTTTTTTTTTATTTAAAATTAGAACAACTTAATAATTTTCTTAATTCATGTATCAAAATTTAAAAAGACATTTATTATAAAATGGAGAGAGTATAAATTTATGAAACAACTCTGTTTTACATATATAAATTAATATTTTCACAATCTAATAATTAATATAAAATTCTAAAAACATAGTGAAATTATTAATTAAGAAAATCATGTTTGCTAAAAAATTATCTATTTAAAATAATTTATTTTTTTTCTAATTATCTTAATCTTGAACGGTATATTTCGCAATGTCTTATGAGCTACATTACGAATATGATTTTAAAAATTCAAAAGAAAAAATTCATAAATAAATAATATCAAATTTCTCGTTATCTCTAATTTTTATAGATTATAATAAATCTTTTCATATTATTTATATTAAATTTTTAATTAGAATTATAAATTATATTTATATCTATTTTTTAAAAGAATATATATTAAATTTAATTTTAATTACAAATAATATTTGCAGTAATATATATATATATATAAAATCTACTATAACTTACACATAATAAATAATATTATTGTAAATGTAAAATTTTATAAATTAATAACTTTCATTAATTAATAAATTTTAGTACAAATCATATTAATTTAGAGAATTATTATGTATTTTATTAACGACATTAAAAGGTGAGGCTAGACAATGTAAAGAGATTATTAAAAGATGAGAATATGAAATGTTATGGGTAAATTTTTTAGCTATTCAAACATTTTAATTTGCAGTTTGAATAACGTGCCCTAACAGAAAGTAATTAATGTTTACAGCTGTGCATTTCAGATTTGATTATCGAGAAAGACAAAAAATAAAATTGATTTGGATATTAGTCCATCCTCCTACCTTTAAAAAATCACTCTAATTTGCACTTTGATTATTTAAATCCAATATGTACAAACACGTAATGCAAGTGAATTAATTAAGAAAACACCCACACACTTTTCGCTACTCTAATTCTTATTCAAATTCCGTAAGATGTAATTGCTTGATTTTAAATTATTCTTTCAGGAATGACTTTGCATTCACATAACCTACAGACATGACAAAAATAAATCTTTAAGTAGTGTTTAATTAGATATAATAACATATAAAAAGCATTTAACTATATTGTATTACATATTTTACCGTATCGAACTAAACACTATCTCAAAACCTAGAGATTTCATTTGTATGTTTGAATACGATTAGATTTCACATTAGACGCCTTTGTATGAGTGCCAATCACATCATCAGCTAAGTTTTTAACCAAGTTATTGTCTAAATATTCTGGTGCCTAGGTTCCTAAGATCCACATTGGATGATCTCAAAGAAATTTGGAGGATTTTCTGACTGTAGTCTTCTTGTTAGTAAATACAAATCAAGCTTGGATCCTACTTTTATTAGTCTAAATGTTAAGACGGATGATGGAACAAGGGGTGGAGCCACTTTTTGACTTATGGATTCAATGAACTCACTAAAAAAAGGTATGAGAGTGGACTCATTTTAAATTAATTTTATCACCCACCTCCCTGAAAATCGAACATAGAATATGTAGCTTAATTTTTTTTTTTTAAAAAAAACTCTTTACTTTTTAATCCACTTGCCATATTTTCTTAATTTACTTGATTTAAATAATCGCTCTCTAATTCATTTGTTTTTAGAAAAACTTATAAGAAAAAAAATAAAAATTGAGAAAAAATTGTTTATTGACTAATTATCTTAAAATTTGGATAATATAAAGGAAATTTTTATAATTAGGATCATAGTATTTTTTTTATGTATCAATTTATTTTTAATATTGAAAAAAAATGTGATATATATATTTTTTGTTAAAAAGGATTTTTTTATTAATAGTATTTTTATTTTAATTTGACTTTGATTTGAACCCGCTTGACACTGGATGCAACAATGGCAACTGTGGAGACAACATGACTAATAACTAATGTGTGCTTAGAATAACATTGAGGCGTCATAGACGAAATACCCATATATCATTCTTATCTTTCTAACAATTGTATTTTTAAATTTATCTTATTTAAATGAAATGAATAAAGTAAATTAAACTAAATTAAGTTAGTTAGATGTGATGTGTCAAAGGGGTGCCAACCTAGTTGGAATGCCGGATACACCTTTTGATGATTGTTACTTCATTTTCAGCTAAAAAATTAGTTAGATGTGAGTTTATATTTATATATATATTTTTAAAGGTTTATATTGTGTTAGCATAATATGGTCAGGGATTTAATAAGCATACTAATTTATGCAGCTTCAACGACCATCTATTGGTGTAAACCCAATATCTTTATAAGGGTTTTTGTTTTTTAACATTAGAAACTGAATCAAAGGCCATATACTAGAAACTATTGGACTAAGCCCATGTATAGCCTAAGCCCATTAGAAAATTCTCAAATTTAACCAAATATTTTACTTGGTCTAGAAGGCATCAATGTGGCAGAATCATATCTAAGCTTTTTACTTGGTTTAAAAGGTGGCAATGTGGAAGCACCGTAGCCAAGCTTTTACTTGGTTTAGAAGGTGGCAATGTGGAAGCACCATAGCCAAGTATTTACTTGGTTTAAAGGGCATTTATGTGGAATTCTCATTGTTAGTATTGTATCCCATTTGAAATAAGTGAGTGTAGAGAAAAAAAAGTTTGTAAAAGAGTGAGTTTTCCTTAGTATAAAAGAAAGTAAACATTGTTCTCTCCTTACACTTAGCAAAAAGTTATAATTTCTATTTTTCTCATAATGAAATCCTTCTATCCTTACCTGTGATTTTTACCTTAATTCGTTTGGGAGGTTTTCCATGTAAAATCTGGTGTCTTTATTATAATTTCTCTTATTAAATTCTAAAATTATTATTAGCTGCATTTTTGCTCTATTCCATTTCTAGTTTCACAACAATTGGTATCAAAGCTTTGGTGAGATAGTGAGAATAGTGCAGTCTAAGGAGATTGGATTTTAAGTGGGACCACAATGACCCCTCTAATCTTTCCTGGGAACTTACTTTGCACATATTATTTATAACTATGATCCAAGATGAAACATTGTGATAGAAGCAATGGTGGAAATTTTTGAGATTGAAATTTTTAACGGGAGTAATTTCTCACTATGGAAATTAAAGATAAAGGAAATATTGAGAAAAGATAATTACCCTGAAGCTATCGGTGAAAGGCCTGTAGGACTCACATATGAATGAGATGGATGAAAATGCTATATCAAACTTCCATCTAGCATTAGCAGATGAAGTATTGTCAAGCATAAAAGAGAAAAAGACAACAATGGAGATTTGTGATCATTCAAATAAGTTCTACGAGTCAAAATCACTCCACAATTGGATTTTCCTTAAAAGAAATCTTTATACACTTTAACAATACTCGGAATACTTTATTTTCTCAACTTACATCATTGGATATAAAGTAGAGCTGAATGAATGTGCTGAAATTCTAATCCAAAGTCTACCTTATTCGTATGATCAACTCATTATCAATTTAACCAGCAATACCCTCACAGATTATTTAGCCTTTGATGATGTTGCAACTGCAGTTATAGAAGAATAAAGTCGGGGCAAGAAAAAGGAAGACATGTTGGAAAATTCGCAATAAGCGGAGGCCTTGGAAGTGACAAGAGGGAGATCAACAAAACGTGGCTCTAGTGGGAGTCAAAATCGTGATAGATCAAAATGGAAGAGTAAGAAGAATTTCAAGTGCTATAGTTATGGAAGAAAGGGTCATCTGAAGAAGGATTATTGGAATTCAAACAAGAATTCCAATTCTCAAGAAAATGTAGCAAGCGCTTCAAATGATGGCAATGCTCTATATTGTGAAGCAACGATGACTAATACATGCAGTCAAAATTTAGCTGATGTCCGGTGTTTTGACTCTGGAGCAATGTGGCATATGACCTCTCGGAGAGAGTGGTTCCATCATTATGAACCAATCTTAGGAGGATCTATGAACGCAATTAATGATTATCCCTTGAAGGTCATTAGCATTCAAACAATCAAGTTGAAGATGCATGATGGAATAGTGCGCACTATTCAAAATGTGCGACATGTGGAGAATGTGAAAAAGAATTTATTGTCTAAAGGAAAACTTGATGATCTTGGGTGTAAGATCGAAACCCATAATGGGATTAAGAATATAATATGTGGTGGGCTTATACTTATGAAAGGTCAAAAGAAGGCTGCAAACATGTATGCTCTGATGGGAGAGATTGTGCATGAAGGTGAAGCATACGTTGCTTCAAGTAGTTTGAATGACAAATTTGTGATGATCTGGAATTACAAACTTGAGCATATGTCTGGGTAAGGAATGAAAATTCTTATTGAGAAAAATCTACTTCCAAGTCTCACAAAGGTTTTTGTACCTTTTTGTGAGTATTGCATTACAAGCAAACAATGAAGAATAAAATTCAACACATCAAATTCTAAAAGCAATAAAATTCTAGAATTAGTTCACTCTAATATATGGCAAGCACCGGTTTCATCCTTGGGAGGAGTGAAGTACTTTGTGTTATTTATAGATGACTATTCCAAGAGATGTTGAGTGTATCCTATCAATGGAAAGGGAGATGTGTTCTCGATTTTCAAAGTGTTCAAAGCATGGGTATAGCTTAAATCTAGGGAGAAGATCAAGTGTTTGATGTTAGACAATGAAGGAGAACATTCCAATAATGAGTTTGCTGAATTTTGTAATCAAGAAGGCATTAAAAAGCAATTCACTACAGCATACACTCCTCAACAAAATGGAGTGGCGTAATGGATGAACAGAACCTTGTTAGAAAGAACAAGAGCAATGTTGAGAGCTGTAGGCTTAGAAAAATAATTCTGGGGAGAAGCAATCAACATCACTTATTATGTGATCAATCAGTCACCATCAACTACAATTGAGTTGAAAACATCGATGGAGATGTGGATAGGAAGGCCTGTTGATTACTCAAACCTTCATATATTTGGAAGTCCAGTGTATGTAATGTGCTACACCCAAGAAACTATAATATTAGATCCAAAATAAAGAAATGCTTATTTCTGGGTTATACTGATGGAGTGAAGGGGTATCGCATATGACACCCCACTGCCCTTAAGGTCGTTATCAACTAAGATATAATATTTGTAGCAAAGCAATTGCAAGAGAAAGGTGAGAGTAATAAATCAAAAGAAGCATAAAAAAACTACAGTGATACAGATGGAAAATGCGTCTGATTTGAAAGATTCTTTTAAAACAACACTTGAAATTAGAGAGACAGAACCAATTGAGTATGAAAATACAAAAGCTCAACAGTCAACTCATAAAAGAAAAACACCAGCTGGGTAGTCTGATTATATTATGGAAAGTAATGTTGCATACTATTTTCTAATAGAAGATGGTGAATCATCAAATTTCAAAGAGGTGAAAGAAAGTTCAGAAGCATTTTTATGGATGACAATAATGCAAGAAGAAATTGAAGCTCTTAATAAGAACAAAACTTGAGATTTTGTATTGTTACCACAAGCAAGAAGGCCTATTGGTAATTGATGGGTCTTTAAAATCAAACAAAATAATGATGACCAAAGTGGAGCAATTTTGTGCAAGATTAGTGGTAAATGGGTATGCTCAGAAAGAAGACATTAACTTCAATAAGACATTTTCCCCTGTGGTTTGGCTAAATACAATTCGAGTAGTCCTGACAATGTGTGCCAAGGACAAAATTGATGTTTATATGCAACTATTGATTGAAGAGTTGAAGGGGTTATGGGATATGGAAGTTAATGCATATGACATATCGAAGAAGCAAAATTTTCAGCTTCGTGAAACATTGATATGGACAATCAGTGACTTCCCGGCATTAGGCATATTGTTGGGATGGACCACGATTGGAAGAAGGGCATGTACATACTGTATTATGAGTCTGATGCATTTACTTTGGCAAAAAGTAGTAAACTATCTTGGTTTGATAGCCATAAGAATGTTTTTGCCGGCAGATCACCCATACAGGAAGTCTAGGAATGGGTTTCGCAAGAATCGGGTTTTCACTGCGAGTCCCTCTCCAGTTAAGACTAGAATGGAAATTTTGCAAATTTTGAGCCATATGTCACTGTCCATATCCTACTGTGAGCTGTATTTCATCAGATTTGTGGTTCATTACATAGATCAAATTGAGAATAATTGTAGAAGTGGAGTATGTTGCCAAAGATTTCACCACTGTAGATGAACTAGAGCCCTTTCAGGAGGAAGAAATTGAAACCTATGTCATTGAGATAGAACTTGAACCTGAAGAAGAAGTTGATGC
>CAOJBK011411900.1:0-11749 GCA_948294925.1 Codiaeum variegatum | reverse complement strand
ATATATATATATATATATATATATATATATATGGAAGTTTTCTTATTAAAGGCATTTTAAGACATGAAAAGATCATCTTGAAAGATAGAAAAACTAAGACAAAACATATCCATGCATCTTTTACACATCCAGAGTACTACTTATTCTCTAGTTTTCTTAAAATGGGGCCTTGAGAGTTTCACGGGAGAGTTTTTGAAGAGTTTGAAGGGGAAGAATAATTTGCTTTCATCCTCCATTTTCATCGTTTTGAAACTTCTAAAAGTTTCTCAAATCTCTTTTCTGTTTATTTTTCTTAATGTCATTATGTTTTTTATTTAGATATTTATAAATTTTTTTAATAGATTTTTTCATTATTATTATGAGTGCTAGATTTATAATCTAGAGTTTAGATGGATGATGAATAATTTTTGTAATTAATACATGTCTTCTATTTTATTTATTTATTGGAATTTTTGTTATTTCTTTTGATTCTATGGATTTTCCATGCTTGACCAATATTTGTAAATATTTAAGGCATAAGATAAAGCGAAAGTGGAATTACTATGTTAGTTCATAGAAAATATTAACTTAAATTTTATATATATATATATATAAATGCAGGTAAATTTAGGTGGCTATGATTATTTATCTCTTAATATTTAATGAGCCTATATTAATTTATGCAATCATAAAAATAGATTTATGATTAATTTGAGTATAAACAAATTAGGTTTAAAAGAGTTAATTGATTAAATAGTGAGTAATCCAAAATTATCCTAATTAAATGGATAATTAAATTGGCATATTTATATTCTATTAGCTTATTAGTCAATTTAAATCTAAATCATACATTTCACTTTATATTAATCTTGTATTTACATTTTTGTTGACAGGGCCGACCTTAATGAAAATGAGACCCTAGACGAGCAATCGTATATTAAAATCTATTAGAATGTTTGATTTTATTCAAATGATAGGTTTATATAGTGAAAAATTTTAAAAAGAAGCTACAATTGTAATAATCAAAATATTTTTTTTAAAATTGATATCATAAACTTAAAATTTAATGATACTTATATGATTTATTAGCAATTTAAGATCAAATGTATATTTGTCTCCCCTATCAATATCATTTTGTCTCAAAATGTTAAAAGTCACCATATAACTCCAAAACTTAACAAATCGTAACATCTTTCCCCGTACGTACATTGTTTTTACACGTGATACTGACTATACATGATTTATCAAGTGGGGTGAGCTGGTGGGAGAATGTGTGATAAACAACCTTAGTTTTCAATTTAAAAGGATAAACTATCAAAATTTGTCAAATTTATGATTTAAATTAATTATTCTGAAAGGTCAAAGAAATTGATCAACAATTACATATTTGGCATGTAAAGTATAAATAAAATACAATTCTAGTAAAAAATCTATAAATGTAAATCGTATTTAAAACTCTTTTCTTGATTATTTTTTAAAATTATAAATATATTTTAACTTTTTTTAAAAAATATATAATTATATAATTAGACAAAAATAATATTTATTTATATATTTATAAATTTGGGGCCTTTAATTTTACGGGTCTTAGGCGCATATCTTAGCGGCCTACACCTAAGGCCAGCCTTGTTTGTTGATTGCTCGCATTTATATTTAACATTAAGTTTTGAATCAATTTTTTCTTAATTTTTAATGGATTAAATATTATAAATTTTATTATACTTCGGTAATCAAATATATCATTGTGAGCCAATAAGTCTATATTCTATTAAAATTTATACTACAACTGACCCATGCACTAACGATAGCAAATTAATGCAACAAATCGTACATTTCATCATTTTATATTCAAAATTCATCATTTTTTCTTAAGAAAATTAATATATATTAAATAATTGATGAAAATAACTAACCAACGTATCCAATGAACATAATAACATTATAGTAAAAGCCTAACTGTAGAAATGTTTGGAGTATATATTGTCATAGGAGTGTCATACCTTAAAAGCTAGTCGTTTGTTAGGATTGTATGCCCTAGAGCTGATACTTTGTATATATATTTGTAATCCTAATCCAACATTGACATTCAATATATATGTTTTTGTTTAAATGATTACCTTCATTTTATTGTATGACGTATATATGTTACATGAGTACTATGTATGATAATCTATTTTCAAAGAGTTTGGGAATACGGAGATAGATTCTTTTTATCATAAACTTTAATGTAAGTTCATGGTCATAGGATTATTAGTAGGAACGTCATTAGTCCAGAGAGATCGTCACCTCTCATCCATGACAAGTATGAGATACTTGTTGGTATAGATGTAATAAGCCTCATTCTACAGACATGTGATGTCATGACAACACATGGACACCTATGAGATGAGTAAGTCGAACAGTGATATTAGATGATAAACACATGAGTTTATCTGCTAGTCAATGTCTTATCATCTAGATCATAATTGTGCATATAATTCTTAGACTTGAAGCGATATGTTATCTAACATATTGGTGCTTAAGGTTTATTACTATTTACATACCGGTAATATCCAAGTATTGGTATATGACATGTGGTGGCCATAATCAGTGATATGTTGAGATAAGTGATCTCCAAAAAATGATTCATTGACTTGGGTAAGCAAGCTCGATTCACTAGAAAGAGTTTCTAGTAAGAATCAATTTATCGAGAATCAGAACCGGATAGGATTCATATGATTTAACATACAGGGTTTGACTATTAAGATCAGGAATCCATAATGAAGAGATTTGAATGCACGATAATTATGATCAATATGTCAATGTAATGTCAAGGATTCAATTATCAACATTCATTTCTAATTAGGTAGTCGCGATATATTATCCTGGATAACACTCACGACTTATGAGACTAAGTATGGATTGTGGATTACATACTTGGTGGGAAAAAAAGAGTTTTCCTTATCCCATTGCTAATTAGTGAAGGGAAATGCAAGTAGTGCAGTAGAAGGGCGAGAAATCGCCTCGTTTTAAAATTTTTCAAGATTAAAACCTTTTTGTTTAAACACTTTAAATAAATATGTTCATTTGCATCTTTCAAACATTTTGAAAACCATTTGAACATAATAAATATTTGTTAAAACACTTTTAACATATTGTTCTCATGTATGTATCAAACTCTTTGATAAAACATTTGAACAGTAGGACCACATTTAAACCCATCAACTTGATCTACCAATTTTGTGCAAGACATAATACACACAAAGTATATAGAAGAAATGTATAAAATTCCTTTCTCCTTTGCTTTGTGGAGCTTCTCAAGTGTGAAGCCTCTAGCTATCTCACACCAAGCTTAAGCAAGCTTGAGGTCCCCTTCACTTTGATTCAAGATTGACACCTTTGAACTCTCTTGGTTGCCCTTAGTTTAGGTTCAAGTCTCAATCTCCAAGTTAGAGAACAAGGGAGTGTGTTAAATCCTTGGAATTCCTTAAGCAAATGTAAATTCCTAAAACTCTAAGTTTGAAACACTTTGAACAATTCAAAGTTCTCAACTTCAGTTCTAGAAAATTTTTGCACTTTGCACTTATGTCTTAGGCAAAACAATTTTGCCTTTTATACTAACTAATTTGATGTGTCACTAATCACTTCCACTAATTAGGACATTTGTAATGACTTGGTGAATTGCATGAATACACATGTCATGACACAGCCTAAGTAGAGAGTGAGTTGTGATCATCAATCTAGTTAGTGGAAATTTTCTGCACATTAGTTATCACATAACTAATTATTTTTTATTAATGAATTTGTCCAATTTCAATTTAATCCTCCATATTTTATATCTCATACAAATGGACTAAATTGAAATACACTCCTTTGAAATGAACTTCAAGATATGCTAGCGTCTTTGTGAATTTAATCACAAGTTCAATTCAATTATAATTAATAGATAATTGAACACTTCAATTGAGTATTAATTATAATATCTTTACACAATGTTTGCTCAATAATTTTCGGTGTGTGACTCACTAGGTTCATGCCCTAAATAGCAACAAGATAGAAAAACTATTTCCCTCTATCTATGTATTGAATCCCATCAAATACATGGTCTCGTAAGTCGTGAGTGACTTCTAGCACAACATATCGCGATTGCCTAAATAGAAATGAATATTGACGATCAAGTCAATGAACATTTAAACATGGACCAATGGACATAGTTACTATGCACTCAAATCCCTTCATTATGGATTTTCGATCTTAGCTAGAGTCATGAACTCATCAAACTCTATATGCTTCAATCATATGACTACTTCTATGTTCTAATCCTCGGTATTCCTGATTCCTACTAGAAACACTTTCTAGTGAATCTCTTTCACCTTGGCCAAGGATTTCATATCGAGGTGAACTAGAAGTCATAGGATCCTTACTTGTTTACCCAAGCTAATGAATTATCTCTTGGAGAACATTTACCTCAACATATAACTAAGTACAACAACCAGATGCCGTATACCCCCGTGAGGCTAACAGTTGTATGTAAGCGGTAGCAAACTGCATCCACCAATATATTAGATAAATTTCACCTCAAGTTAAAGGACTATATGCATAACTATGACCTTTACGATTAAAAATTGACTGTGGTAAAACCCGTGTATTCATCGTCTAACGTTACTTGTTTAACCTACTCATCACATGAGTGTCCACATATTTTCATGACATCATATGTCTATAGCATGAGACTCACTGCCTCCAGTACCATAAGTATCGCATACTTACAATGGATGACAACAGTAATGATGGTCCTCTAAATTATCAATGTTCCAATCGATAATTCTATGACTACGAACATGTTTTATAGTATAATGATAACGCGAACCTGTCACTCATATTTTAACTCGTAAGAATAGGTTCTGATACAAAATGCTAATGGAACATATATAAATTATAATTGAATTTGGGGTTCATTTAATAAAACATATATTTTATTGCCAGTGGGATTCAATTATCACATTTACAATATGCTCTGGGGCATACAGGTTTAATAATTAGAACAAGAACCTAATAAGTCACACACCATAAAGTTATTCCCATAGCTTAGAATTAAATCATATTGATAATTGATTAAAGAGTTTAATTAATTATTAATAATGATTAAATTAGACTTGTAATGAAATTTACAAATATGCTAACATGTCTTGAAATCTAATTTATAAAGGGATTAATTTAATTATGTCATAGTTTGTATGAGATACAAATGGGTATGACTAAATTGATATAGACCAAGGTTAATAACAATTAATCTACATGAGATGTGATTGATTGTTGGCTAAAGTGATTCCTACTAATTACTTATGCTAATCAAGTTGATTAATTGACTAATTGTCTAGTCAAATAAGTCAATTGGTTACTAGCACAAGTAACCTTTCTTCCACTAACTTTTTCCTTAATTTAAGGGAGATTAATTAGAAGAGGTATGGATATATATAGTAGGCTTCATCATCTTTTTGCCTAGAGACAAGAAATCTGGCACTATTCATCATCTTCAATCTTAAGCGTTTCTTCTAAGTGTTAGAGAGAGAGAGAGACTTGAGTTGTAAAGAGAGAAAGTACCAAACACCACACCATTTGTAAAGAGAGGGAATTTATCTTTTAAGAAGAGTTCTTCAACCATAAACTATTCTTCTATAACCTTGTGAAGAAGTGTGTGGAGAGTCTTGGTCCAAAATCTCTAAGAGTCTCAAGTTCTCAACAAATGAGCAAGAACCAAACATTTAGACAATCAAGAGAGAAGGTTCAAGCTTCTTGAAGAGGAAGGAGACACAAGCCTTGGAAAAGCTTTGATGTGAGTCGAGCTAGAGGCTTCACACTTGAGGAGCTTAATGAAGAAGGGAGTTGAGGTATTTGATACTACAAACACCCTTCTAAGTTATAATTGTGTTTTGCACAATAATTGGCTAAAGAATCCTGATTGAGATTATGAATCCAAATCTACGTTTAGATGTTCATTAAATAGTTTAATGAACAATTAAACCATCCATGTTAAAAGAGTTTTAATATGGAAACTTATTTTACAAAAGTTTTGAAAATAAAAAATCGAGTCATATCAGATTTTCATTTTCTGGCTTCCGATGTGCGGCTCGTACTCTCCCTTCACCGTTAAAGTAGGAAAGTCCAATCTTATATATACTTTTAAACATTCAAGTGGCAACTAGGTAATTTTATCGAGTTAAACCCAGTTGATACTTGACAGCATACGCTGGTCTCATCACGAGCCACCTGGGAACATCGCTCACATGCCAAGGATCGGTATCGCTTTGATACCATGTAGAAAAGTTTAGAGTATATATCGTCATGGGAGTGTCATACCTCAAAAGCTAACGGTTAAAATAGAAGTCAAATCTTATATATACTCTCAAATATTTTTATATTTTTCTGATGTGAGATTTTTTCTTCACATTTTAACTCTTAATTTTACTTCTTATTATTTTTATTCTATCATTGGTTTAACACTAACTCATCTTTCTCATGCAACATTTAGGGTTCTCGAGTTAGCCAGAAAAAAGATAAAAATGTAAGTAGATTTCTTTTCCTTAGCTTTTTTAATTTTTACTTTTAGTTTATGATCAATAAAGTTGAGTGGAAGGCCATTTTGGTATCTCCACACCATTGTCGAGTTTTCAAACAATGAAAATATAAAAAAACATTATTTATTTGAGTTGTTAATAATTTATATGGCTGATGAGATTTAATCCACACTTGATTGACGATTTTAGCTCTTTCCTATCACATATTTGAACTCATAAATGTAGTAAATATTAAGTAAATTTTAGTAATTTTTATTGCATTTTTCCAAATTTTTTATAAACAAAAAATGAAAGAAATCGATCAGTTTATTAATTAATTAATCAAATTTAATATAAAATTAGGGTTGGCTGGTCAAGTTGTCAAAGGGTCAAGACAACCTTTTCTGAATCCTACGCAATTTGACTTATATGTTATTATATTAACTTTTTTATGGCCAAATATGTTATTATATTAACTTAAATCTTCTATCCAATGCAATTGCTTGGGGCCACCTTGGAGTCCATTTTGGAGTGCTCCAAATATTCAATGCAAATAATATGTTTTTAAATGCTAACAAAGGGAACAATAATTAAATACGTTTAGTAGTGTGTCTGCTCACAATTATGCAATTTATTCAAAATATGAAAAATATGGGGGTTGGATGATTTTCACTAGCAAAGTTGTAGTATTTATATATATAAATTTGCTCCTTTGTTTAGAAATTTTTTAGAAATTGAATATGAGAGCAGTCTATAAATTAGTGATAATTGTTTGAGAAACTTGAATTTGTGATTTTTCACTTTTCACACATTTTATAAATGATGAAAAAATTAATTAAATCACGTCTAATTGATAAAAAAATATTAAAATTTTAAATAATTTAATATGATTTTCATTTTTTTTCATAAATTAAAACACATTTAATTTGATTATTTCTCATAAAGCATAAAATATTATCAAATTGGCAAAATTATAATAAAAAGCTAGAAAGTAGGTATACCTACGAGTGAATGAAAGATATTTTAAAATACCATATATCTTTTTTTTTTGAGAGCAACATACATTTTAATCTAAGTTGCTATTCAAATTATTCAATATTACTATAAAAAAAATTTTGAGACTATCACTTACAAAAATAATGGATTTACACAAGTTTTTTTTTTTTTTCTGAAATGGTTATATAAGTTGAAATCGCAAATAAATACCAGCATATATACAAGTATATAATAAATTAAAAATATCTATAAATATTTTGTTTAGTAAAATAATAAATTAGTACCTGGCAAAAAAAAGAAAAAAATTGTATTAGATTTGGTAGGAGTAAAGAAATCCAATAAATAAAATAAAAATAATGTTAGGTTTTGGGCCTTTAGCACAATCACAACTCAAGCTGGCATGTTTCTGCTTGTGGCCGCCTCTGTATGTCAAAAGATTCCAAAACTCACCAATCTCTCTCTATCCCTTGATTTTTCATCAATTTTTGCTATAAATTCTACCCACCTCGTATTTTCCGCTTTGTCAAGCTCATAAGCCTACCAGCTCATCGTGAACCATCTCTAGCTCTTCTGTTAATTCAGTAAGCTCTCTTTTCTGTTTCATCTCATCTATTTGATTAATGGGTATATTAAAGATCTCATCTTTTGAACTATTTTAATGATGGGTAGATTAAAGATCTCTTCTTTTTAATCTTTTATACCTTGGTTTGCTCTCAGTTTTGGTGATATTGTAGTGTTTGTTTGTTTATTTGATGTTTAGAAGTTAAAATTGTTTGTTGAGATTATGTAAGGTATCTTTCACAAGTGGGGCTATCTTTGTTTTATAGGCAAGAAACAAAAAGGTTTAACCTTTGATGCTTACAGTTTTTGTTTCATTTTCTTGTTAGAAAGTGAAAATATATATATATTTTTTTGAAAGATTTCAAAATTTCACTCTTTGATTAAGCTGGTAATTTCATAACACTATGGATGTTATGCCTGTAATTCAGTTATTAATTTTACTGTACAAAAAATTTATTGTCTGCTGTCTCTATCAGATACAAGATCTTAAAATTCTAACTCAAATTAATCAGCTTAGCCAGACAAAGCTGAGTTTTTTTAATGAGTTGTAGTTGCTTAACCTTAATAAACCAGACTATAGTTGCTCTTTATATACCCTTGGTTACTCTAATAAGTATTCCTAAAGACATGTTAGAAATTAAATTTGACGGCGAAATTGTATGAGAATTTGCATTTGTTCAAATACTGGGATGTTCTTGGAAGCATCATGCAAAATCAATATGATGAATTTGTTGGAGAATTTATTAGAAAGACCATTTTGATCCTAATTTTGATGGCCCTTAAAAGTCTGTTTTTAATTTGCAAAATCTTCTTGTACATAGCCCAGTTATGGTCCCTTCAAAGTTTGTTTTCAGGGTGGACATTAGTTTCGAGGTCAAAGTGATGGCTTGGGTGTTTGTTTTGGGTCCATGTGAAAAATTTTCATTGAATATATGGTTTCTAGGAAATAACCAGAAAATTATATGGGAATATTGAATGCCCTTCTTAATATATGGTTGCAGTGTTGTGATGGTAAAGAGATTTTTTAAAAAGGAAATTTACTTCCTACGGCTCTAATATGAGGTCTTATTATTAGAAGCACAAAGAATGTAAATATTTCTAAAAAGAGAGAGAGTTATAACACCTAAATTCAAAATAAAGGTGCTTATTTTAGCATAGTTTTTCAAGAACCGACCCCAGTTTCTGAGTGTACATCAAGTTTATGCCCTTTGTATCTTTTGCTATCAATTTTACCTTGTTGTGGAGTCCAATTTGGTGTTTGTGATCCTATCACTCTACTTTTCGAGAGTTTCTGCCCAATTTAAAATGTTAACACCTCTATTATCTCTTGCTGTTTCAGTTTTGACGGCTTGTTTGTGATGTCGGAGGGTGGGTGGGATTTAGAATGTGTGGTTGACATACAATTTAAAATAAATTGTGGTTGACATACATTTTGTGTCAGTGCATCTAATCTTGAGAACATTGATAATGTTGAAGAACCTTACTTCCTTACTGTTTCTGTTTATGATATAGAGATTTGATTAAAGAGAAGAGAAACCTTAGTTTTGCCTTTTTTTAATTCCCCTAATGAATCTCCCTATTCTTGTACAAACGGATACTTTAGTTCCATTTCATTCTGAAATTTTGTGGCATTCTATGCCACAGTGTCTTTCGAGTCTTAAGCTGCTACCTTTCCCCACCTATTTTTTTACAACCTTTCTCCTTGTTTTCTGAAGTTGAACACTGATTAAATTGTCATGATTATGAGGACTTGATCATCATATTGAGTCATTTATGCTTATATCAGAGCTCATTCTGATTGTGCAGTATTTTTTTTTTTTTAAATCTTATTCACTAAACTGATTGTTAAGACAAGTTGAGAGAAGGGAGACTAAGATGGTTCGGGCATGTGCGGTGTAGACCTTTAGATGCACTGGTTAGAAAATTAGAGCACCTTAGAGTAGATGTGGGAAAAAAAGGGAGGGGTAGACTTAAGCTAACTTGGAGTAGAGTCATTCAACATGATCTTAAGTTTTTAAACATTTCTGATAATATGGTTCGCGAACGCCCCGAGTAGAGAAAGCGAATCCATATAGCCGACTCTAATTAAGTTGATATTAAGGCTTTGTTGAGTTGAGTTGAGTTGAGTTGAGTATTCATTAAACTGATTGTTAGGCTTTGCAATTCCTTTATCGCTGGCATTTATAAATTCACAAGTATATGGGGGCACTGATTGTTTATCCTGCACTATTATTTCCTTTGGTAGCTTGATTGAACTTGATAAAAGTATTGAGTCCGTGCCCCATTTGGAGCACTTACAAAACCTGCTGACATTTGCTCTCTCAGGATTCAGGGTTAAAGATGGCCACCGTGACTGTTCCCTCTCAATGTATGCTCAAAACCACAACCAAAACTCAGTTCGCAAATGCCATCATCAAGAGACCATCTTCACTAGGATCAGTAAGGAGCGTCTCCAAGTCATTTAGATTGAAATGCTCCCAAAATTTCAAAGCGTCAATGGCAACGTTCAAAATTAAATTGATTGGGCCAGATGGTGAAGAGAACGAGTTTGAAGCTAACGATGATACATACATCCTCGATGCAGCTGAGAATGCTGGAGTTGAGCTGCCTTATTCTTGCCGGGCTGGAGCTTGCTCAACCTGTGCTGGGAAGCTGGTATCTGGTTCGGTTGACCAGTCCGATGGTTCGTTCCTCGACGAGAACCAAATGAAGGACGGTTATCTGCTAACTTGCATCTCATACCCAACTTCTGATTGTGCAATTCACACCCACAAGGAAGAAGAGCTTTGCTGAGGAATTGTTGTGTTGGAATTAAATAGTTGATGAAGTTTGTCTGTAAACCTGTCAAAGTACTCCTCTTGATGGTAAAGGTTCTAGTAGACATAATGTTCTTTTACTTAAATTTATAATCAGTTTGTTGGTGGATTTGTTTATCCAGTTACTGGTAATTAGTTTATGAAAAAATGTGACTATTTTATCTGTTCCTTCTGCATTTTCCTTCATTGTTTTGGCTTTATGAGACGAGCAAGAGCAGGAAAAAGAACATTTCTATGCAAATGTAAAGCTCCTTTTTAATACAGTGGAGGCGTAATGAGTCGTGGATTACATAACAAGGGTATTCTATCGCCTTAACACAAGCCATAAAGGGAAATAACACTTGGTGTGAAGGAGAGGAATTGAAACTGAGACTTCTCTCTCGCAAGAGCAGTTTTATTGTCAGATTTCATGCTGGTTGGGATTGGATAAATTATCTAATATGGCCAAACATTCGTTCTGATTACTCATTCAAACTGACTTGCTGTATACAAGATCATGAAATGCCCAATTTAAGTTGGGTTTGGGCCACTGAGTAGCATTTGAATAGTTGCTGTATCTGTCAAGTATTTATGATATGTTTTACAACTTCCAAACAAAGTCTTGGTCCATAAATAATCTTGTCATGGTTAACTTTTTCGGGGGGGAATTGTGAGAGTGGTTCCATTAGAAATATAGAATCCTATGTCAATTATATTCCTAACTTTTTTATATAAAGTTTAGAATGCAGCTTCTCCTTCTCCAAGTGGACAATTCCCTCATCTTTTAGTGTGTCTTCTTTGTGACTAGAAAGCTCACTTTCTTTTGTTTTCTACATGATTCTAAATTTGATTGCTTGCTTTGTCTATTTGCCTACTAGTTGA
>CAOJBK011411175.1:0-23338 GCA_948294925.1 Codiaeum variegatum | reverse complement strand
GCAACATTTCAAGACTAGGCCATATGGCAAAGGCCAAAGACGATAAGGAGAGATCCTGACAAGAGGGATCAATTAAAGTTTTACAAGTTCCATAACACTCATGGCCACACTACGGACACTTGTAGGCATTTGATGGAGGAGATAGAGAGGCTGATTAAATAAGAATACTTGAAGGGATTTGTAAAGGACCAAAGGGAGTGTGAAAAGCTAGTGGTAAATGTTGGAACGGTAGGAGATATCACATGCCTCACTAGAGGGCCTTAGGAGGAGGCAGTAAGTAACAACATGGGTAAAGCAATTGCACGAAGTAAAGAAACACCATAGTTTGTGTTTTATAATGGCTAGAAGTAGTAGGTCGAAGAGGACGAGATAGTGATGTTGAGAAGAGCTGACATTATTGTCACCAAGGCAATCATCACCAATTATAATGTGTAAAGAATACTGGTGGATAATGGGAGCTTAGTCAGCTTGTTGTCCTACGAAGCTTACCAGAAGATGGCGATAAAGGCCTATAAGTTAAAAGAGTTGAGAAACCCAGTTAAAACGTTAGACAAAACTGAAATACCTATAGCCAGATACATTAGATTGTTCTTTACCATAGGAGTAGCTCTAAAGAGCGTGATGTTGATGGCACTCTTTGTAGTGATAAAAATACCAGTGCCTTACAATGCCTTAATGGGCAGACCATTGCTCCATGATCTGGATTCAGATACTAGTGATTGAAAAGGGAGAGTAATTGTTCCTTTACAATATGGGATTGAACTTTGCATATACAACACCCACAAGTAGGAGTCTAAGGCAAAATTCACTCAAAAAAGGAAGCATATGGTGTGTATTCAGACCGAAGAAGTATGTATGGTGCAAGAAGAGGTGAAGCTATAAGAGGGCCAAAGAGCTTAACTAGTGGGGAAATTAGAGTCATTCCTTTTAGAAGAAGAGAGGCCTGAGAGATGCTTGAAGGTCAATGAGTGTGAACCTTAATTTTTGTATCATTAAATTTGGTCAGTTAATATGAGCCTAACAAATCTGACAGGGCTCAAATTAGACTTCAAACGGACTTAGAAAATCTAAAAAATTGAATCGAATCAGACCAATCTGGACCCAGAAAATCGGGCTCAGAAACCCAGGTCCAAAATGGTACGCACACATGCGTATCAAACCTCACATATTTGTTTACAAGCTCATGTATATTTCAAGCCTCACGCATGCGTTAGGCTTAAAACGCATGCGTTTTAGGCCAAATACATGTGTTGGGCCCAAAAGGCATGCATTTTATCCCCTAGGATTTCTGGCACGAATCCCTATAAATTCAGACTTTTCAGAGCAGTTCAGGGTCCAGTTTTTCTAGAAGTTTTTGAATTTCAAAGGTTCTAAACCACTTTCTAAGCCTCTAAACACTCAAAAAATGCAGCCTAAACACTACAATTATAGTTCAATCGATTCAAGATTCCAGTTTTGTACTATAGACACTACAATGCCAGTCAGTTCAGATGTCCAATCCATTCAATCCTGATTCAAACAATCAGACTTCAATACTCTCCGAACACAACGGAGACCCGCTCCAGTTTCATCAAACCTTCCGACCCATTGATTCCAAAACCTCGCAAACAAAAGGTAGTATCGGTATAGTATACTCCTATTCTCTTAACTCATGAGTTATTTTAAGCCCTTTAAAATTGATCTAGAGTATGTTTTCAATTCAAACTCAATTTTAAACCCTTCAATATTAAGTTAAGGCATGTTTATAGAAAATCTATTTTCATAAAAATTAAATTAATCAAATCCTAAAATGAACTTAGGTAATCATATTCAAAATCACTTTTGTTAATCCAAATATGAATTGGTTAATAACCTAATGGTGAACAATTTTATTAAAATAAAATTGGTTAGCTACTGAACATCAAACCACCCCACTATTATCAAAACACCCCCACCCTTCGCGAGAAGGGAGAACAATGTGGGGTTTGATTCCCATTCAAAGGGATATACCGGCAAGTCATTTCATGGCTTCAACTCCAAACCTATATTTTCTTTTGTTTTGCTTAGTTATTTTATTATTATTATTGTTTTTATTTAGCTTCTTTCATTTGTTGCTGTGATTGCCATATTTCTGTTATTTTGTGTTATTATTGGTATTTCATGCGTGGATTGCTTTGGGGAATGTGTGCTCCTCCCAGATCATAAGACTGGAGGGGAGATCTCCAGATTTATATTCATTTTGGCAATTATAATTTACTTTTCTTTTATCGCTTTGTTTAGGGTGATGTGCCTTTCCTAAAATCTGAAATGGACTAGAGGAAGGACTCCTAGTCAAATTGTTATTTTATCGCTTTTTGTGATTGTCACGTGCATTATAACATGTTCATGCATCCATGTTTATTATGATATATGATCATGCATACACAAAAATCATATTTTAACTAAAATTCCATAATAAAAATGGTAAAAATGAATTATTTTTCATAAAATATTTTTTTTTTCAGATCACGAATCCCCGAACCCTTTCTAGTTCCAAAAATAACAGCTTTTCTATTTGGGTAAAAATCATTTTTTCTTAAAATTGCATTTTCTTCACAAAAGGTTTCTTAATCGCCTTAGAAAATTATTTTTCTTAAAGTATTAGGTAGCGACTCTGAATACTAAACACACCATGTGCACACCAATGAATACATGTGGGTGCACAAATGTAAGACCCAACCACAATCTAAAATGCCATGTGCTCAGACTCTCAGCAGTTGGTTTTCTCGGGCCACAAGCTCACAAGCACGCTGTGGGGGAATCCTGCGGGAGCTCGGATGAGGCCTCAAAACTGGTGGCTCCACTGGGGACGTTTGGAAGACTGAAAAATTAAGTGGATTATTTTCTGAAAAATAACTTTTGGCCTAACATTATGTGACAGTAGGTCTCATGCATCACTTCACATGTTTCTATATACTAGGAAAACTTAGATATAGAGTAACATCGAGTGAGCTTCATTCCTTTGGACTGCTTCGTTGATAGTGAAATCATCTAACTCTGAGGCGTACCCTCTTATCCGTTCATTTAGGATAACGAGGTCGCACGTACCTCTAAACCCACACGAATCTCTTTAATTCACATACTATCATTATGAAACCTTTTTCATTCATGCATACATGCATGTATCCCAACATCTAAAAAATTGAAGTTGAATAAAGTGCACCTATTCCAAGCAAAATTCAACACTCACCCACCCTCTATTCAAATTACCTGCCTGCTGCTGGCTCTACCTTTTTGTTCAAAGAGCTGATATTCAATTCCTTTTTCCCTTTTTCCAAAGGTCACCATGTCCAACTTAGAAGGAAACAACTCAAATCTTATTATTGATGCCACTGCTACTGGCACTCCATTGCCCCTGCTGCTCCACCTGCTGATACCACTGCCATGCTCACTGAGATTATGAAAAGGCAAGAGGAAGCTATTAAGACTCAATAAGAGACTCTCTTTGCCATGATGCAATCCTAAAAGCAAGCCATTTTGGGTAAAGTGCAAGCCAAATTGAATTAAGTTGGGATCCAGCCCACTAATCATGCCTCCACCTCTTTCAATTCTTGCAAGGAAGTTCTACTTGTTGAAGTAATTATTCTGAATCGACAACCTAGCCGTGGAAACAACACCCCAGCTACCCCTACTGTGGATCTTTTCCCAAAAGGGGTCGAAGATCATCCACTCCTCAAGACTATGGCTGAAAAGTATGAGAAAATGGAGAATACTTTGCAAGCCTTGAAAAAGAAAGAGAAGGTCCTAGATGTAAAGGTAGTGAGTCCCTTCCTAAAGGATAGGCTTCCCCCAAAGTTCCAAATGCCACATTTTGAGAAATTTAAAGGCACTTCATGTCCCGAGACTCACCTGAAGATCTATGATGGGACACTCCATCCTTTGGGAGTGGAAGGCGAGCTCATTGCTCAACTCTTCCAACAGTCACTTATTAGTGTGGCTCTGACTTGGTTTGTACAATTAAATGATTCTAAGAAATAGACATAGGAATATATATGTGCTAAATTTGTAAAACAATATTCTTATAATCAAGAAGTAGACATTAAAAGAAGGGATCTTAAAACCATAAAACAATAGCCAAAAGAAACCTTTTATGCTTTTTTTTTTCTAGATGGAGGGAGAAAGCCTCCCAAATGGTTAACAAACTGACTAAACCTGAGCAAATTGACTTGGTTGTAAAAAATCTGCTACATGTGTTTCGAGACAGAATGATAACACAATATTTCCCAAACTTTAAAGCCCTGGTCAATATTGGCATTCGCCTCAAAGATGGGATTGACTTCGGTCTCATTAAAGATAAAACTCAGGCCTCATCTTCTTGCTTTAAGAAAACAAACATTACTCATAAAGAGGACGGGGTTAACGCAATATTAGCCCTCAAGCCACTGCAAATTCAATAAAGATAATTCTCCAATCTAAGGGGATTAACACTTAGCTATCTCCTGAAACAGTGCCTAGCCAAGGGTACCTTGAAACCCTTGGAACCTAAGACAATTCCCAATCCACTGCCAAAGAATTTTAACATGGATGAGAAGTGAGATTACCTCTAAGGGCAATGCTATAAAACTAATAACTGCAAGGCCCTCTATCACAAAATACAAAATCTCATCGATTTTGAAGACCTCTTGTTGCCTACTGCCAATATTGGCACAAATCCCCTTCTCGAGCACAATGTAAATGCCATACTAAATTAATTTGAGGAATAAGATTGAACACATCTCATTATTGATGTTTTGCCTCCGAGATGATCAATCTTCCTTAGAAAGTTCACTCTCCATAAATTTCTCACTCCCAATCGGTCGACCCTCCTTGGGGAAGTCAATTCACAATGACTACTGCTATGTCATCATTAACCTGAGGCACTTGGGTGAAGAAATAGACTCCATAACCAGAAGTGGCCATATAACTCAAGCACTTACTATTGCCCCATCTTCAAGCCGACCTATGGTTCAAATTAAAGGGACTCCTGAACCCGACGAGGATCCCATAGTGAAACAGTTAAAGAAGACCTAAGATAACATCTCTATCCAAAACTTACTCATATCTTCTTACTCTCATCGCCAAGCTCTTTGCAAGGAGCCAAGCCAAATTCAAACATCCCTTGACATCTCTCTCAAGACTCTAGTCGCGTTAATCACCAGTTCCACAAAAGGGACATCCATCTCTTTCAATGATAATGAGATCCCACCTGAGGACCCCATAATGATGCCTTGTACATCACCATTATTATAAAGGAGAATACTTCCCCCATGACTCTAGTGGATAATGGGTATGTACTGAACGTTTGCCCTCTAAAAGTTGCAAGCTGATTGGGGTTGGCTATTACTGATTTTACCCCTTCTGATCAAATTGTAAGGGCATATGACAATTCCAAAAGAGAAGTTCTTGGGGTGGCTATACTGACCATCACCATGGGCCCAACCACCTTGAAAGTGCCATTCCAAGTCATAGATGTGCCATCCTATTTCAACTTGCTTTTAGGAAGGCCTTGGATCCATCAGGCCAAAGTTATGCCATCAACTCTACACCAAAGAGTTAAGTTTCCACTGAATAATGCCATAATTACCATCAAAGTTTATCTGTCTGAAAAATGGCTAGATGGATGGCAGTCCTGGTAGCCTACAATCTCAAGTACATTCAGAGAAAATCCACTGAGGGTAGTGTCATTGTCAATCAACCGGTCGCTGCGCCAACACATGATCATTGGGAAGAACCTAAATTTCCTAACAAAAACATTCTATTCCTACAAACTGAAACATGGAAACTATATTTTGATGGAGCCACAAATCACAAAGGTTATGGTGTCGGATTGGTGTTCCTTACGCCTATCAGTGAAAGCTTACCTCTGGCAATCAAACTAGATTTTAAGGTAACCAACAACGAAGATGAATATGAAGCATGTGTGTCTAGACTAGAATCAGCTCTCTAGATTGGCATCAGAAATTTAAAAGTCTATAGTGACTCAAATCTCATCATCCCACAAGCCTTGGGCAAATGGAAAATTAGAGAGGAGCAGTTGGTTCCTTACCATAAGCGCCTAGAGGAGTTGGCCAACACCTTTGATAATTTATCATTCCATTATCTTCTAAGAACTCAGAACAGATTTGCCGACGCACTGGCAACTCTTTCATCCATGATAGAAATACGAGATGGGTTCATTATCCATCATATTTCAATAAGCATCAAGTATCTGCCGAGTTCTCAGACTCATTACATGAACATCCAAGTCAAAGAGAAACCATGGTACTTGGAAATCTATGTCTACCTCACCAAAGGTTAATATTCGGAAGGTGCCTTCAAATTAGAAAGGAGAACCATTAGACAATTGGCCAGTGGATACATCCCCAGAGGTGACATCCTCTAAAAAAAATGAACAATGTTCATCTTAAATGTGTCTCAGATGAAGAAACCTACAAAATCATAGAATAAATCCATGGTGGGATAGATGGCACCCACATGAATGGTTGGACAGTATCTCAGAAGATTATGAACCAAGGCTACTATTGGCTTACTATGAATGGGGATTGTGCACGGTTTGCCTGAAGGTGCCTAAAATATCAAAAGTACTCAAAGCTCTAAAAGCTTCCCTCTTCGCCTCTCAATACGATTTCCATACTTTAGCCATTTACTATTTGGGGCATCGATGTCATTGGAAAAATCTCACCAAAGTCTTCTGCCGGCCATGAGTACATCCTAGAGGCCATAGATTACTTCACTAAATGGGTTGAAGTTGTACCTTATCAAGTTATGGATTACAAGACAAACATCATTTCCAGGTATGGTTTTTCGCATGAAATCATCTCTAACAATGGCTCCCACTTCTAGAAGGAGGTAGTCACTCTCATAAAAAAGGAAAAGATCGAACATCACAAGTCTTCCCCATATACACCTCAAACCAATGGCACAGTTGAAGCAGCCAATAAAGCACTAAAGAACATGCTTTAAAAGATGATCAATAGTCACAAAGGTTGGCATCTACATCTGCCAAACACCCTCATTGGGTACAAAAATACTTACAAATCAGCTATTAGAGCTAAACCTTACTCTTTAGTCTATGGAATGGAAGCAGTCCTTCCTATAGAGTTAGAAATTCAGACAACTAGAGTTCTCCAAGAAGCTCAGATCTCTAAACTTGATTGGCAACAGGCTTACAATGATCAACTCAATGTAATTGATGAAAAGAGAATGGAAGCTCTCCACCAGACACAAAACTATCATATTAGACTTGCAAAACATTTCAATAAATGGGTTCGAAGTTGCAATCTTCAGGAAGGTGACTTAGTCCTAAAAGAAATAAGAAAAGTTGTGCAAGATCCTCGAGGGAAATTCAGACCTCCTTAGAGTGGACCCTGCATCATTAAGAAGATCTTATTAGGCGGAGGCACCATCCTGATGGACGTCGACAGCAACGAGTTCAACCATCCAACCAATCTCGATCAACTTAGGAAAGACTTCATATAGTGTTCTTGTTGTATGAGGATGCATTCAAGCATCAATTGTTACTATTACAAGAACTGCGTGGATCTGATTCTCCAAAGTAACCATGTACTCAATTTTCAAAATTCTTTTGTAAGGAGATACGTAGGCAGTTTTTACAGGCATGGTTAAATCGTTCAATAAAAATCAATGTTTCATTCTCATTCTCATTTGGGCTCTTTAACATTGCATGCAAGAGTTAAAAAGAACAAATAAACAAATAATAAAAAAAAAAGAATGAAACCCGCTAAGATGAAAACCCAAACTGGCGGTTTAGGCAACAGTTAGGGTACAGCCTACTAGACTAAAAATTGAAAAGGTAGTCTAGGCAACAATCAAGGTAGCTCACTAAGTTGAAAACCCAGAAAGGGCGGCTTAGGCAAAAGTAAGAGCTTAATAAAATAAAAACATTTATTGAGGTCTTATTTATCTTTTGGAACACTCAAAATAAGACTATTGAAATAGAAATGCAAAATGAAATAAATAAACTCTTATTTTCTTAAAGTCTAGACTCAGACTCAACTTTCAATCTCAGTCAGAAGAGCATATCACTTGGCCTTCTCCTTTAGCCAACAAGCTTCAATCCACCACTCAAGATACTCTGTAGGCTTGCTATAGTCATCACTTAGGATAATCATAGCCCTTGTGAAGTCTCTAATCCAATGAGAGAGAACAACTCTAGCCACTAGATCATTCACTATGATTCCCATGAATAAAGGGCCATCTGGGGCACGTCCAGATCATGTCCCATCTAACGAAGGACTTCAGTGACTTGATACCAAGTCATGTGTTGAAAACCAAGTAGATACAAATGATTAAAACCCTGAATCCTTGGTATAAACCACTTAATAGCATACCAATCAGGCTTTCACAACAAATATGAAGGAATCATCTCTATTAACCAGCTAATCCACTCCCTCTCGGAGCTAAAGCATATGGTGATCCTCCTAGTACAATACTAAGCTGCAAAATACTCTGGTTTGTCAAGTCCAGGAATGATCTTAAAATGGTCCCTCAACCAAATCTGAAAGACAAGCACATAAATTAGAGAAGCTTCAAAACATGCTAAAATAGACAAGCTAAAAAGGGTCTAAGTACTTGGAGCAAAAGCAGACTGATAGTCCAGGGCTCTCTCGACTTGTAGTAATGGTCAAGACTCAGCAGTGTTTCAACTAAAATCATACCTACAATCGACTTATCTTCACCCATTTGAAGTATCATCTCAGCTATCCTTGCATCCCCTAATCCACCTAGGCCCTACAATGATATAGTCCGCAGTCAGTGTAAAGGCATAGGCCCTCAATCCTCGAGCCATCCAAATGGAGTCATCCTTTGATTCCTCCCAAAACATAAAGGCAAATGCAAACATGTCAACCAAAGCATCCTTCACAATACCTGAAGCAGCCTCTGTGCTTATCTCCAGTAACCTCTTGAATGAATTGAAGTAGCCTACCTGCTCGACTAGAATAGCTGGAGCAGTCTCGAGACTCGTACCAAGCAAAAACAAAAATTCCTCAAAGGTAGGACACATCTCGTCCATACCAACCCCGAAACAGAATACGTGGTCAATAGGATCCCAAAACCTATGCAAGCATTCAAAAATTCCCAGTCAATCTTGATACCCCTAAGAGTTGGTAAAACTAACATACCATATCTCCCGAGGTTGATCCTCTACATTTTGCTCAACTTCTGACACCATTCATGCATCACGTGGCTGAAAAAGGGCTCCATGTTATGGGCAAAAGAAAAGAAACTGACTTTTTCTGTGAAAATTTTACTCCCCAGTGATTTTCTATCATTTTTTCATACGTCTATTTGTAGTTCCATGGAAATTAAAGTATAAAATAGACTTTGGAAGGATGAACACGTAAAATAAGACAAAAGCCAAAACGCCTGCATTTGCTAAAACGCATGCATGAGAAGTCAAACGCACACATTGACTAACACATGTCACACAGTGTTTTAGACCATCAAAATGATTCATTTCGACCTGATCCGATTCCATTTTCACTCGATATTTTATTTTAAATATTTTCAATCAGATTTTCCAAATAAAATCATTTCTGAAAGCCAGAAAATCACAAAACTAAAATGAATTTTTTCTAAATTTAAAAAAATCTAACAAATTTGAAACATAAAGCTGAAATTGTTTTTACAACAAAGCCCATAACTGGGGCTCAAATATAGTCAAAACACAAAATATATCATGCATAAAATTACATCATGCATCATCATCAGGCTCAAACTCTTCCTCGTTGTCCTCCTAATCGGGATCCTCCAGTGCACCACACCGTCTAATGACCCTCCACTCCCACTAGCTCCATAGAATACTCATATCAGAGAGGGTAATACTCAAACTAAATATGGCCTTTTGATGGTTGTCTACGTCCTGACCGTAGAACAAACCAGGAACCTACAAGGAATAGACATAAATCAAAAGCTGTCTAGATAATAATTGTGACTGGCACAGAGAATAAAACTTACCATTACTGGGAGCTGATCAAAGTCCACACTCTACACCCATGGCAAATAGTTATTACCAAATTAATGAACCTGGTTATTGCCCATCGTATCAGTGTAAAAGACATGATAAAAAATCTAAGGCAGCCTATGCCAAGGCTGACTGGTACTGGCTAGCATGTAAGATGAAAAAGCTCCCATGCCCGAAGAACTAGAACTCAAGAGCGACTTGAAACTACTCCCACTATGAGGCCTTCATCTCACAGTTGCGGCACCCCTCCTCTAAACTTAGCCATGATCAACAAGGAATGGCCACTCCCGAACATCAGGTGAGATGCCACGAAGTCTATATACGAGGCATCCACGAGTAAATAGTCCTTCCTGGCTCTCCTAACTTGCCAATAAATCTGAAAGGTACCAGACATCCTCTCTCTCATATGTGCGTGAGGATCAATAGGAATAATCCTCTCCTCTGTGGACTGATCCACCACATGCTCCCTAAGAAAGAACTTCATCAGAATGATGAACCAAACAGAATTCACCTAAGAGTAGAGTAATCCTAACAACATCAAGGTCCACACGATCTTGATTGATCATGTGAAAGGGTCTCCAAACAACCTGAAAATCACTAAAAATCAGAAATTTATCAAAAGGATGAGTACAATTGTCAGAACATACCTTAGTCAAGGTAGCCAAAATGTGTCAATAATTAGAAAAGGTGTAGCTATCATGATCAGGGAGCAAAGACTCTATACACCACATCCTCCCTATCAAGAAAGGAAGCTACTCTAGTAGTATGATCCTGGGGGCAATCTTACTAATGTGGGTAAAGGCCCAAAGTTGTAAAAGAAAAATATATAGTTTAGTAAATTGGCAGAAATCAAGGCAGATAAAAATGTGAAAGAGTAATACTGACCTTCCACACAATGGTAGTCGCAAGAATAGCAGCTTTGACTGTCCCAAATAGGATTCTCATACCTCTGTATTCCATAGCCATAGCAGCTCCAGCCTAGTCATACTCTCCTAGGTCTCCCAAGTTCTCTAGAGAAGCTAGGATCCTTAAATCAACCACGTCGGCCTCATTATACAGAAATATGGTCGACAGGATGATTAGAATGCAAACTCTAGCACACTGGTCAATAGTATAGTGTATTAGGTCCATATGGGATAGCAAGTCAAGCACATCACTCCTAGAGATCATTCCATAGGTGTTTCACTCTAGCATCTCCCCAAGAAAAGCACCAAACTCATGGCGTTGGCACAACCTCGCGTCAAAGGCAACGGTCCGGCAACCAAAGCACATCCCAGTCAAGCACGACCACTCAAAGGGGGGTCATTTTCATCTCTTTCACTGGCAAATGAGTGCTTGTGGTCTGCCACCACCTCTCAGCAATGGCGAAGATCAGGTTCCTATCAGGGACACGACTTACATCTAGACTCAACTAGCCCACCAGATGAGTTGGAGATATATGATTAGCCATAGCCTCATGGATTCTTAGAAAGGCTATCTCAATGTCTGACTGCGATATGCCACCCCTCTACAAGTATACATTCAAATCCTATCATTTTCAATTTCTATTTTATTTCTAACTCTATTTTATTTTTTAGCACAAAAATATAATGCGGGTGGATAATAAATAGCATGTTGTAAAAAAAATCGATACAGAAAATGCAAAACGGTGTAGAAAAATAAAGAATGAGAAAATACATACTATTAAAAATCCATGCCAGTTCACATAGGCCTGGCGGTCCTCTAGCAGATTTGGATTCGCAGGAGTGCGTGGCTATGCTCTATCCATTAATAAGTGATTAATAGTATCCCACTATAGCAAAGGCATTACTACAGAATTATATGGCTCGACAGTCGAGTCAGGTATCTCACCAAGAAACTCCTTTATGAAAAAGTTGAATTACGGATTATTCACAATGTCATCGAGCGGTGAAGCGTCGAAAGTCAGAAATTCCTCCCCCTTTAAAGATGCACCCAACTGTGTAGACAAATCTTCCTTCTCTCTAAGAATGTTGACAGGTATCACCCAAAACTTCTCGCCAAGTTAAAAATGTAGAAGAAGAAATCTTTGAAAGCAAAAGCAAGAAATGAAGTTGTGATTGAACATGAAAACTTCAACCCTTTTTATAACCAAAATCTCAACTCCCGCATTAAATGCATTCACACTTAGCAGTCACCTTTCCACAAACATGATTGCTAATGGGGGTGTTATAAACCCTAATTTTTACACCATCAAATCCAGCCCATTAATATAATCCTAACAGATCTAGCCGAACTCAAATCGAACTTCAAACAGATCTAGAAAATCCAAAAAAATGAATCGAATAAGATTGATTCGGACCCAGAAAACAGGGCCCAGAAACCTAGGCCCAAAATGACACGTGCACACACATTTCAGACCTCACACATGCATTTATAGGCTCATGCATGCGTTTCAAGCCTCACGCATGCATTAAGCCCAAAACGCACACATTTTATCCCCTAAGGTCTTTGGCATGAATCCCTATAAATTTAAACTTTTTAGAATAATTCAGGGTCCAATTTTTCCAGTAGTTTTCTGAATTCCAGAGATTCTAAACTGACTTCCTAAGCCTTCAAACACTAAAAAAATGCAGCCTAAACACTACAATTACAGTTCAATCGATTCAAGGGTCCAATTTTGCACTACATACACTACAATTCCATTCAATTTAGACATCCAATCCATTCAATTTTGATTTAGACAGTCAGAATTCAGTACTCCCCGAATATAATGGAGACCTGCTTTGGTTTCATCAAGCCTTTCGACCCGCTAATTCCAAAGTCTCACAAACAAAATGTAGTATCAGTACAGTAAACTCCTATTCTCTTAACTCCTGAGTTGTTTTAAACCCTTTAAAACTGATCCAAGGTAGTTTTTCAATTCAAACTCAATTTTAAGCTCTTTAATACTGAGTTAAGACATGTTTATGGAAATTTTATTTTCATAAAAATTAAATTAATTAAACCCTAAAATGAACTTAGGTAATCATATTCAAAATCACTTTTATTAATCCAAATATGAATTGGTTAATGTCTTCAACTCCAAATCTACATTTTCTTTTGTATCGCTTTGTTATTTCATTGTTATTATTGCTTTTATTTAGCTTCTTTCATTTGTTATTGCGATTTCCATATTTCTATTATTTTGTGTTATTATTGGTATTTCATGCGTGGATTGCTTTGGGGAATGTATTCTCCTCCCAGATTATAAGACTAGAGGGGAGATCCCCTGATTCCTATTCATTTTGGCAATTGTACTTTACTTTTTCTTTATCTCTTTCTTTGGGATGATGTGCCTTCCCTAGAATCTAAAGTAGGATAGAGGAAGGACACTTAGTCAAATTTTTGTTTTATCGCTTTATGTGATTGTCACGTGCATTATAGCATATTCATACATCCATGCTTATTATGATATATGATCATGCATACACAAAAATCATATTTTAACTGAAATTGCATAATTTTTATGCCAAAGGCTATTATGTAAAATGGTAAAAAATAATTATTTTTCATAAAATGGTTTTTTTTTTCATATCTTGAATCTCTGAACCGCCTCTAGTTCCAAAAAAAAACAACTTTTCTATTGGGTAAATATCATTTTTTTTCTTAAAAAATGAAGTTTCTTCAGAAAAAGGTTTCTTAATTGCCTTAGAAAATCATTTTTCTTAAAGTAATAGGTGGCAACTCTAAACACTAAACACACCACATGCACGTTAACGAACACATGTGGGTGCACAAATGTGGGACCCTACCACAATTTGCTATGCCATGCGCAACCTGACTCCTAGTGGTTGGTTTCCTCGGGCCACAAGCTCGCAGGCGCGCTATGGAGAAATCTCGTGGGCTGCTCAAACGAGGCCTCACAATGAGGGGTTTCCAGAAAAAGATGAAGCAATGGGATTCTTGGTGAGTCATAAGAAAACATTCGCATGGGATTCCTTCGAGATGCTAGGAATCAACCTAGAAGTTATTACTCATAAGCTAAATATGGATCTGTCCTTCAAACCAATTAAGCATAAACAAAAAAAGATGCTTTGGGGTGAAGAGGCAAGTAATAATCGATGAAGAAGTGAGCAAGTTGATGGAAGTTGGGTTCATTAGGGAAGTTCAATACCCAGAATGGCTAGCCAATGTGGTTTTGGTGAAGAAGGCAAATGGGTATACCAAATTTGCGTAGACTTCATCGACCTTAACAAGGCATACCCAAAAGACTCCTATCTGCTCCCAATTATTAATAAGGTAGTAGATTCCATAGTAGGGTACAAGTACCTTTCTTCCTTGGATTCTAAACATGGTTATCACCATATCAAGATGGACCCTAAAGTCGAAGAAAAGATCGCCTTTATCATAGAAAAATGCACTTATTGCTACACGTCCATACTCTTTGGACTAAAAAATGTAGGTGCCACCTATCAAAGGTTGGTTAATAGAATCTTCATGGATCAATTGGGGAGGAATTTGGAAGCTTATATAGATGAAATGATAGTGAAGAGCATGAGCTTTGAAGAGAACATCAAATATTTGGTGGAAATCTTTAAAGTGATGAATCAATACGAGATAAAGCTAAACTTGAAGAAATGTGCTTTCTCCATTCAGGGGGCAAGTTCCTTGGCTACCAGGTGAGTGAGAAGGTGATTGAGCCCAATATGGATAAAGTGCAAGCCATCCTAGAAATGCCAACACCAAAGAATGTGAAGGAAGTGCAAAAGTTGATAAGGAGGTTAGTAGCTCTCTATAGGTTCATGTCGAAGGTGGCATGAAAATATGTGTAATTTTTCATAAAGTTGAGAAAAAATGTGATCTTTGAGTGGATCGAGGATTGCCAAAAAGCCTTCAAAGAGCTTAAAGCCTACTTAAGTTCGAAACATGTGTGGAGTAGACCATTGCCGCAGGAAGAAGTTCTCATTTACCTTTCAAAGCAGTGTTAATTATAGAAGAAGAAGGGATTTAGAAGCCAATATATTACTTTAGCAAAGTCCTACAAGGACCTAAACTTAATTATTCTCCCATTGAAAAATTAGCTTACTCTCTCCTCTTTTCATGCAAAAAATTCAAAGCCTATCTCCAAGCTCATTAAGGGGTAGTAGTGATGGACAATCCTTTACAAAAAAAAAACTTGCACAAGCTAGAAACCTCGGGAAAAATGTTGTGTTGGTCCATAGAGCTCAAATAATATACTTTACAATATCATCCTTGAGTAGCGATCAAAGCTCAAGCATTAGCAGACTTCATTTTGAAATGCTCCTTCCCGGAGGAAAGTGAACTCAAAACTTTCGAGCAGAAGAGAAATGGGGAGATAGACTTAGCAACTACCTGAGAGCTCTATGTTGATGGAGCGAGTGCCCAAAATGCTAGTGGAATTGGAATTGTCCTTTGAAGTGGCACCCGAGTCCTCTTAGAATATACTTTGAAGTTGGACTTTCCGATAATAAACAACACGACAGAATATGAAGCCTTAGTACAAGGTCTTATTCCTGATGGTGGAAAAGTTATGTATTTGCAGTGACTCTCAGCTGGTAGTGGGTCATGTGGATGGAGTGTTCGAATCAAGAAAGGAGGAAATGGCAAGATAAGTGGTGATAGTCAAGAAACATATTCGAAGAATTGAGGAGAAAGGGGTGAAGGTAGAGTATAGAAAGGTCCTAAGGCTTCAGAATTACTGAGCGGACAGTCGGAGCAAGTTAGCTACAGTACACCACTCACGGAACCCATAAAAAGTCTTCACAGGATCCCTAACAACTTTTAGTATCGATGAAGGAGAAAAGGTCTTGGAAGTTAAGGTAGAAGAACCATGTTGGATTAACCCAACCAAAGCCTACTTAGTGAAAGACAAGCTACCACGAGACCCAAAAGAGACGAAGAAGATCAAATGGTGCAATGATTACTTCTCCATTCACCACAACACTTTGTACAAGAGGTCATACTCACTTCCTTGGCTCAAATGTCTAAGGGTAAGCGAAGAAGAGTATGTCCTTCAAGAGATCCATGAGGGATCATGTGTGATGCACATAGGGGGAAAAGCACTAACAGCCAAAGCACTTTAACAAGGATATTATTGGCTGATTATGAAGGTAGATGTAAGGGCTCTAGTGAAGAAATGCTCCTTATGCCAGAAATTTACAAACTTGGTGAAGGCTCTACGGATTGAACAAGTCCCCATCTACAACTCCTGACCCTTCACTAAGTGGGGGATTTACATTTTTGGCCCATTCGTAGTGTCTCTAGGGTAGAAGAAGTTCTTGGTAGTATCGGTCGAATATTTCACGAAATGAGTCGAAGCCGAACCTTTGGAAACTACTATTGCAAATAACATAATCAAGTTCATTTGGAAGAACATTATCTGCAGGTTCAATATTCCATATTAGCATATAAGCAACAATGGAAAATAATTAGACAATGGAAAGTTAAAGAACTTTTGCAAAGGACAAAACATCAAGAAACACTTATATTTTATGGCACATCCTCAAAAACAAAAGTGACAAAGATAACCATCCTCCAAGCAATTTAAGTGAAGGCTATAAGACTGTGGGAAGGACTAAGTCAAAGAGCTTCACCATATACTATGGGCCTATCAAACCACTCTAAAAGAGCCTACAGGAGAGATTCCATTTGCCTTGACCTTTGGCACCGAAGCAGTGATCCTGTTGATATAGGCCTACCAATTGAAAGGGTCTTTTACTGTGATGATGAAGAGAATGGCAAGCTAAAAAGGATCAATCTAGATTTGCTAGATGAGTTACAAGAGAGGACAATCGTTTGAATGACAACATATAAAAATAGGGCGGCCAACTATTTCAACAATAAGGTTAAGGCCAGGAGGTTTAATGTGGGAAGCCTAGTCATGAGAAGTCTCGAAGCCACATGTCAAAGAAAAGGAGTGGAAAAGCTAGCTTCAATATGGGAAGGTTCCTTCAAAGTTTAGAAAGTCATGGGACGTGGTACCTACAAGCTACAAACTCTAGAAGGCTTATATTTACCACAAACATGGAATGTACAACATTAGAAAATGTACTATCAGTAAAAGAAAATCAATGGAAATACACCCTTCTGAGTCAAATTTGTATATGCTTTAATTTCGGTAAAGACCTGCTTGACATGCAAAAGTCCTTCCAAGGGAGGCAACTATGTTCTTGATGAAGAACGAACCTTCACCAAGGTAAAATAATCCCCAAGGGAAAATCTAAGACATGCTTGACAGGAGAAAGTCCTTCCAAGGGAGACAACTATATTCTTGATGAAGAACTAGCCTTCACCAAAGCGAAATAATCCCTAAGGGGAAATGTAAGACCTACTTGACAGGTAAAAGCCTTTCCAAGGGATGCAAATATGTTCTTGATGAAGAACAAAATGACTTGTTTGATAGACAAAACCTCTTTTAAGGGAGACACAGAGGTTCTTAATGAAGAAACATACAACCTTCTCCAAGGTGAAGCTCCTCCAAAAGAAAACTAATATTTCAAAGGACCTACTTGACAGGCAAAAGTCCTTCTAAGGGAGGCACCTAAGTTCTCAATGAAGAATTAATTGAACCTTCGACAAGTCGAAGGAACCACTAAGGGAGAATAGAGAACCAATCTCCTCTCTTAAGGTAGAAAACCCTTGAAACAGGATAAATTCATGACTCCCTTTGAACCTCAAAGGTTGTCTCATAAAGGAGAAAAAACACCCCTTGGATGAAAGCCACCATTTAAAGGAAAGAAAACATAAAATGAAGTAGACAAGTCCTTTTGAACCAAAGAGTATAAGTCTTTAACAATCATAATCCCTGCGGTTGACTGGTACAAAGAGACCAAGATCGTGGTGGAAAAGATGATGAGCCCCAAAGGGATAGAGGAAGGTAGCAACATTTGAGATGGAATGGAGGTTCTGCCTAAAATGATCTTAATTTACACCAGCCTTAGGCTTCACGCTCCTCCAAGAAGGAGTGAGAGCCCGATCAACGAATTCAACTAAGTTGGCATAGGTGAGCCAATGAACTTGCTGTTGGCGAGTGCGAGCCATTATGGGAAAGAATCGAGTAAGAGGCAAGGCAAAAGAAACCTAAAGAAAGATAGAGGCAACATGAGCTAGAAAGAACAAGACAAGAGAAAGTGAGGAAATTTTGAAAGAAGGTTAATATAAGCCTTCTAAAAGATCCATCACATTCCTAAACATTATAGATAGGAGCGACACGTGGCAAGCAGTTTTAAATGATGTGGCAGTTACGTGGCATAATGGGTAAGCGACGGGAACATCCTCACCTTCGTCACACCATAAGCCGAAGGTTCCCTTTCCAAATAGAGAGCATCCAAAAAAGCATTTTGTAGATGTCGACCCAATGGACCGCGAATAAATCCTTCATGACGAATAGGCCATAAATAACTCCATTGGTTGCATGAATAAGATTATAAGTGTATAAAGGAAGCAAAGCTTGAAAAGATGACAAAGAGAGAGAAGATTACAGACATAAGAAAGTAGTGAAGTTAAGGCTGGCATCGTCATAAAGGTACCGAGGGCTTGGGGACCTTCGATTGAGGAATTTATTTAAACTGAGGGCTTAAAACATGGGTCATTCGCCTTCAGATGAACAAATGAGATCTTTGATACTGATATAGTCAAAATACTAGAGGTCCAAAACTCATAATTAGAAAAAAATGGTCTAAGAGAGCTTTAGACACATTACGCCCAGAATAAGAAAATCAAAGTAGAAACTAAAACTTTTTGAGTGATATTGAGTATAGATAGGGATATATTTCCTTTTTTTATTTTTATTTTTATTTTTGTCAAATGATATATTTCCTATCTTACTAATTCATAAAAGTATTTAGTTATTTTTACTTAAGTTTAAAAAAAAGGAAAGAAAAAGGACAAAATAAATACCCTAGCCTAGTCATTTCCTTTCAACAATAAGTACTATCAACAACAAAAGCACGGGGATGAGTGGTGATTGTCCTTCATTGCGTGTGATTTGTATTAGCGTGGACTCACCAAATGGCCAAGTCGATGGTCGCCATCCCAATAATGCAACTTAAATTTGCTTATATTTTTTTTGCCTGATAATTTGCTTACATAGACTTAAAAAGACTTTTAATGTTCTGCGATGGTGAGTGTGAGCATTAGAAAATTGAAGATGTTGGGATTATGGTTGGTGATAATAATTGATAAGTGGTCGGTCTCCACATAGTTAGAGTGAGACTCTTTTAGTTTGATTCGAATTATCTGCAAATCAAAGAAAAAAGTCAGGAGTGGCCGGACGTGTGTCCGGTGTAAACCCTATGACGATAAAGTCAAAAATCTCTTTTGGAGAGCACAACTTTCAAAGATGGAAAATGTGAATTTTATATTTTAAAATGGACTTACCTGTGTGAGGCAATTGATATTGTATTTATAGGATTTAAACCCCTGTAGTGGGACACGTGTCCGCTCTATGTGTGTTGCAGAGTACCCAAGGATGGGACTTGTGATGTGACTATTGACGGGCTTCAGAGTCTTGTGGACACATTTCTCTGTCTGTCTTCCGAACCCCGAAGGTTAATAAGACAAGCTCCTCAAGGGCTCGGGAGTTCGGAAAGAACCAAGGTGCCAATAGGGCTCGATCTAGCCTCGAACCTTTAATTGATGCCAAATTTAGCTGATGCTGAGCTGTATCAGTAGTCCTCCTCAAGTGTTAGCACTCGAAGGTTTCGTAACTCAAAGAGTGCTTGAGTAAGGTTCGCTGAACTCGATATTGCGTGCCTTCTTTTGAGCGGCATGTTTTGAATTTTGAATTTCAAATGTAGGGACATGAAGGTTCGGGTCGCTTCTAGACTGACCAGATTTGACGTTTCACTACTTCGTACGTGACCTTCTGTCTGATTCGGATGAGACCGCTGTACTCTTCCATGTAATGATGCCTTTATTGCAACCTATCATTTTCTGCCACATGGAAAGGTATTCAGTGGAGTTATGATGAGCCATTAAGAGTCATGATGAGCATTTAAGGCTATAACGATTACTGTGCACCAGCTGTCAGTCTCGAGCCATTCCACTCTAGACTTTAATTCTCTTCAGACGTCTATATAAACCTGCCTTCTTCATTCTTCTTCATATTCTGATTTCTTTCTTTCTTTGCTTCTTGCTCTTCATTTTCTGTTTGCTCTCTCTGCTTTATGTTCTTCATTTTCTCTTGTTCACTTTCTTTCTTTATTCACCGTAATGGCTCCTCCACAAAGACAATCAAAGAAGCACTTCCTGGAGGTAGAGAAGCCTGCAAAATAAAGTAAGGCCCAGGGCACTGTGTCCTATCTGAACAACACCATGAGGCAACACATGAAGGACATTACTCCAATGGTGTTCAAGTTTGGAGATTTCAAGGAGCACATAGATTCCATGTCTGGATTTATATGTGTCGACCTCCCTCCTTTTAGTGCCAGAATCTTCTCAACCAACACAACGGTTGAGTTACCAAAAGGGAAAAGAAATTACATATGGTACTACGACCATCTTATTAGGGGCCTGCTCTTCCCCCTTCTTTTGCCAGTGTTTTGAATACTTCCAGGTCAATCCTATGATGTTGACACCAAATTTGATTGAGGATCTTCATTACTTCAAAGTGGTTGCTACGCCCTGGGCATTACCAATTCGAGCGTGAAGATGTTCCAAGCTTTCTTCAACCTCTTCGTCTCCAGCAAGTCATACATCTGGTGCTTTCAGAAGAAACCACTGCGAACCTTGTTTGGGGCCAAGGAAAATAAGGTCAATGACTAGAAGAACAAGTTCTTCACGGTGAGAGTATCGAAGCCCTTTAAGAGGGGCCAAGTGGGCTTCGGGGTTCAGCGGCGAATATAGAGGATTACCCAAAGTGGAGAAGCTGGAGATGAATCTGACCCTTACTGATGCCCAAGGCATCCGTGCCCTTGCCTCCTGTCATCTTCTATTCGATCGGATCCTGATAATGAGTTGATCCTTCCTGCGCCATGCAGATGGGTCCTACTCCATGCCCCGTAATGTGCGAAGGTGTTCTAGTAAGTATTCCTCTTCTAGTGCTTTTTAATAATTACTTGCTTCTCTTTTTTACTTGCTACTAACTTTGAATTTGTTGGGAGTTATCTTGTCCAAGAAGTTCATCACTTGACCATGGACTTGTGCGAATGCAGCATCATCCCTCATGAGCCTGTCCACTACCACACTCTGAACACTGAGGGGATGTCTCCTTGGTTGCCCCAACCATAAAGGACCCTCCTCCATTGGGGCCATGACATCTTAGCCTCTGCGGGCCCCATGAGAAGCCTCTTGAAATTTCCCTCCGGCATCGCCTTAGTAGGCTTAACAGCAGAACCTGACCCCCTCTTCTAGACTAGAGGCACATTTGGGGACTCCTCAAGCTAATCCATGGATACCATCGTATTGCCCCCAGCGGGACTAGCCACCTCCTCATCTTCTCCTTCAGTTACGGACATGGCAAGGGTGGAATAGTCGCGCTCAGAAGAAGAATCCAGACCCTCTTGTCTGACTCTGAAATTCTTCAAGAAACGATACTTGGGCACTTCCACATTCAAATTACTTACGGCCACAGTAGCCTAGTTTTCTTTAAGGGTTCACAGCCTGAGCAGCCAGATGATGGTGAGGTCGGTCTTCTTCAAGGGTTCGCACCCTGAGCAGCTCGACCATATTCAAATTACTTGTGGCCACAGGTCGGTCTCTACGTAGTTGGAGTGAGACTCCTTTAGTTTGATATGAACTAGCTGCAAGTCAAAGAAAATGTCATGGGTGGTCGGACGTGTGTCTAGCGTAAACCCTTTGACTATCAAGTCAAAAATCTCTTGTGGAGAGAACAACTCTCAAGATGAAAAATGTGAGTTTTGTGTTTCAGAATGGACTTACTTGTGTGAAGAAATTGATATTGTATTTATAGGGTTGAAACCCCTGTAGTGGGACATGTGTCATCTCTATGTGTATTGCAAAGTACTTAAAGATGAGACTTATGATGTGACCGCTGACCACTACAAAAAATTTTAATTTTATTGACCCCAATTACTGACCCAATTTTTGGGGTCAGTAAAATTATAGTTATTGACCCCTTACTGACCCCATTTATAAAAAAAATTAAATTAATTAATTACTGATCCCAAAAATGGGTCAGTAAATTACTGACCCATTTTTGGGTTAAGTATAATTGGAGGGAAATAATTATTTGAAATCCTGCTATATTTTACTGACCAATTACTGACCCCAAAATTGGGTCAGTAAGGGTCAGTAATTAATTAATTTAATTTTTTCACATAATTACTGACCCCTTACTGACTTAAAAAATGGGTCAGTATTTTACTAACCCATTTTGGGGTCAGTAATACATGGGCGGGAATGAATTTTTTTACTTAAACTCGCGCATCAATAGAACGTTACTGACCCCATTTTGGGTTAGTAATGGGTCAGTAATTAAAAAAAATATTATTGACCCAATTTTAGGGTCAGTAACGGATTAGCAAATGAAAAAAAAATGTTACTGACCCAATAGGGGTCAATAACGTATAATTATAAAAGTGCCTGCCCCCATACCAGTTTCATTTTGTCGTGCCGCCCCCACCCCCCCACCCCCTAAGACGCTCCGCCGACAGCAAGCTAAGGAAGAAATCCGACCAGCGATCGCGTCTCCTTCTTCTCCAGTGAAGACGCCACTATCTCCGGCGACATCTTATCCATCTCTGACCCCAAGCTCTATTTCCCCTCTCACTATTCTCTGCCTAATCGCCACCGGATGGAAGCTCAGATGTTGGCGATTTCACGGAAGCAAGCAGTGACAAAAAACGAACAACGATGGCGGTGAAATCAGAGTTTGAACTTTTGACGACGATAATTTTTCGACACCGTTTCCAGCTAAACAAAGGTGAATCTCTAGAAATGACCAACTCCAATGAGTTTCTGATGATGAAACACTTTAGATGGAGCAATTTCCCAACCCGAACGATGAGCTCCAACGGTGGAGCTCGGCGGCGGCGGCGCACGGCGGTAGTGACAGCGGAGCTAGCCCAGAAGCTTCCTTTTAATTTACTTATTTCATTTTGAGTCTATTTCCGATGGTAACCTCTAAAATTCTTAGTTTCATATTTGATCTTGTAAATTAATAAAAGTTTGTTATGTTTTGTTTTGCTACAATTAGATTGACAAATTGGAATCCCTTTATTAGCATTAACCTGTCAATTTTATACTATTCTCTAAATTTTGTATGATTGATAAATCAAAAGTTTGGCATATTAGTCAATTTAGTTGAATTTATCTAAGTTTTATAGATTGAATAACTTTTGGTTAACTGCAATTCAAATTCAATCACTGTAGATCTTTGCAAATAAGTTTAGGCATGGACACAGGCTAGTTTTGTTTTCAAATTTTTTGTGATTG
>CAOJBK011411046.1:0-12652 GCA_948294925.1 Codiaeum variegatum | reverse complement strand
GAAGAAGGGAGTTGAGGTATATCATATGTTCTAACACTTCTTTGTTTCTATTGTGTTTTGCACAATAATTGGAAAGATCCTTGATGTTGAATATGGGTCCATCTTAGGGTTTAGTAATTTGTTAAAGAGTTTAATGAATATCTAAACCCAACCATGTTAAAAGTGTTTTGGCATGGTAAATGTTTCATAGAAGTTTTAAAAACCAAAACTCGAGTAACATCGGATTTTGTAAAAAAAAAAAATTTACTGCTGCAAAAACAGTGCTGGAAATTCCAAACAGTTTTTTCTGCTTCCACTGCTGGACTCCGTATTCGCCCTTCACTATCCCTTATGACAATGGTTATGTACAAAGCTTCATTTTATGGTCCCCCATCTAGGATTTCATTGTCAGAGAAAGAAATGGATGTCCGTTTAGTGGAACTAGTGATTGATGCTACCAAAGTTTTAGGGAGATGTCAGGCGATGTTTGGGTTTGGCTCAACGCTATACAAAAAGCTTGGTGATGAGGATAAGAAGACATGAGTAAATTTAATATGGATATGATAGTTTGTGTCCTCTTTAATATTTTGTAATATGGGATCTTCACTAGGTCTCGGAGTCCCTCTAGTTTGAACTACTGGTTGTCTCGAAGATGGAGTAGTATCTGAAGCTTGAGTAATACGGCCACCTCTAGTTATGGCATCTATCTCTTGGCCCAAGTGCCTCAAATATATGATGACACAATATTAATCATTAGGAATTAACTACCCTAAGGATGTATGGCCAATTAAAGATGAGAAATTTAGGGAGAATGACCTTTCTAAGAAAGATTGGTCATTTCCAGTGTAATGATAATTACTCAGAGGCATGACATCAATGATAAGTCCTACCGAATCACCCCCCTCAAACTCATTTAATATGGCATTGACATTATGCTTGGGGAAGGGATTAGTACGAGTATTGACATCAAGCAATAGAAGATCTTTAGCATCAATGAGATCTTGAATTTTGTGGCAGAGAGCCTTGCAATCATCAGTTATGTGGCCTGACCCTTAGTGATAATTAAAAGTTTCATTGATATTAAAATTCTTTGGTAGTAGATTATGAATCGATTTATACTCTAATGGCTTAAAAGTATTATTTTCCAGGCCATATCTTAAGAGGTAGCTCAGTGTTAACCTCTTTAAGCTAGAAAACTCTCTTCATTGTATTTGAAGTGGCTTACGGGCTGAGATTGCATTAACCCTGCTCTCCTTATGAGTACTGTTTGTCATTTTAAAGCTGAAGGATAAGGCTTAAGAGTCATTCTTGATGAGACCCGATTCAATCCCATCTTTTAAGTGAGTACTAATAACAACCAAGGCTTTAAAATCAGGAAAATGTTGATTTATCATTATGTCTAGAAACACAGGCAATAGGATCTTGACAACTATGTCAATCTACTAAAAATCAGTTGGTTTGTTAACCATTTGGGAGGCTTTTTTCCTCCATCTAGAAATAAAGGTCGATAAGGTCTCCTTGGGTTATTTCTTGGTACTTTTGAGATGTCTTCTATAAATATCAACCTCTTAGTTATATGAGTATTATTTTAGAAAAGAATCATAGATAGATTGCAATGTATGTTTCTTGGAATCCTTTAATTGTATGAACAAGGTTAGCATCGTACCGATAAGTGACTGTTTGAAGAGCTAAGCAAGGAGCTCGCCTTTCACACCCAAAGGTTGGAGTGTGCCATCATAAATTCTCAAATGAGTCTCAAGATAAGAGGTGCCTTTGAACTTTTCAAAGTGTGAAATTTAGATCTTTGAAGGAATCCTTGCTTAAGGGAAGGGACTTAGTGCTTTCACATCCACGACCTTCTCTTTCTTTTTCAGGGCTTGCAGGTCTTTATCCATCTCTTGATACTTTTTTGTCATGGTCTTGATGAGCGAATGCTCTTCAACCCCTTTTGGGAAAGGATCCACAGTAGGGGGTGATTGGGCTATTATTTCTATGGCCAGATTGTGGATTTAGGATGATGACCTCATTAGCCAATGTGTCAGAAGTACTGGAGGTATGATTGGTGGGCTAGATCCTAACTTGACTCAACATAGTCTGAACTTTACACATAATGGTTTGTTCCTTGCTTTGCATTATTGCAGAAAGGGTTTCTTGTTAAGACTTCATAGCCTCTTCTTATATTTGCATGAAGACGTCCAACAAGGTCAGTTGGTGTAGGTGCAGTAGGTGGAGCAATAGGGGCAATGGGAGCGCCAGTGGCATCAGCAACAACGTTGGTTAGTGGAATGTCATCAATGTTCAATATGGTAACCATTGGAAAAAGGGAAAAAATTTGGAGTATCAGTATTTGAAAGGAAAAGGGTAAAGCCAATTGCAGACAGGTGATTTGAAAAGAAAGGAAGGTGTTTGAAAGTTTTAATTCTTGTATAGAACAATGCACTTTGTCCAACTTTAATATTTTAGATGTAGTGATGCATGCATGTATGTATGAATGAAATAGGTTTCATGATGACAGTCATATAGAGTTTATTAGGTTACACGAGACCTTAGATCAACTCTAATAATTATATGAAAGCTTAGTGGTTTAAAGGTTCCCCAATGGCTAGAGGTAAGACACACCATACCACAATAACCAAGGAGGCTCGAGTGGGTCAAACAACTATATGTACCTCATCACTTAAACTCAAAGGATCAGTTGAGGTGCTTAAGAGTTGAATGATTTCGCTATCCATAAAGCAGTCTAAAGGAAGGAAGCTCACTCAATTTTACTCTTTATCTGAGTTTTTCTAGTATAAAGGATCATAGGAAGTGATGTATGAAACATACTTTTGCATGGCTTAGACCTAAAATATTGTTTCGAAAAAATAACACACTTGGTTTTTTATCTGTTTTACCAAATTTCCCTAATGGAGTTGCTAGCTATGAGGCCCCACCCAAATGGCTCATGGGATTTATCCTAAAGAGCGTACCTGTGGGCCTTTCGGATTGTGCTTTCAGGGCATTATGGATTATGGTCAGGTTCCTATATTTGTGCATCCACATGTGTTCGTTGGAGTGCATGTTGTGTGTGAACTATTTAGAGTCGCCACTTAATCTTTATGAAAATTTGTTTATCTGTGGTGATTAAGAAATCTTTTAGTGTACACTCTATTTTAGAAAATTTATCAGTTTTCTACCCTATTTGGAAAAGGTTGTTCTTTTAGGAACTAGAGGAGGTTTGGGGATTCATGATCTGAAAACATTTTATAAAAATAGTTTTGTGCCATTTTTAACAATGAACAAACTCTGGCATGAAAAATCATGCAAGTTTAGTTAAAATCAGAGATTTTGTGTATGCATGAACAATTATAATGGAATGGATGCATGAACGTGCTAATGTGTAAATGAAAAACACATAAAGTGAATAGAAACAAAGGATATGCAAAGGGTCATTCCTTTAGCCCACTTTCGATTCTAGAGAATGTACAAGACCCCAAAATAAAGCAATAAACTGATTATAAGGAAAACCATTAAATTTACGGGATCTCCCCTCCAGTCTTATGCTTTGAGAGGAGCACACGTTCCCCAAAAGCATACATTAAGTAAATAATAAGTAGTCACATAAAATGAATAGTATAACATAATAATATTTGAACAGATTGAATAAAACATGAACAAAAGAAAATAAAATAAAGAAATAAACAATGAAAATAAAGGAAAAAGCGATTTTTGGAGTTGAAGCCGTATAAGGCTTACCGGCGTATCCCATTGAATGAGAATCAAACCCCATGTCATTCTCCATTCTTGCAAAGGGAGGGGGCTGTTATGTTAATAGAGAGGTGGTTTGGTTGTTCAGTAGCTAATTGATTTTAGTTTTATAAAAGCAATTAACCGAATAGGTTTTTAATCAATTCTGAAACTTGATTAACGAAAATTCATTTTGAGTGAGTTTACACCTAAATTAATTTTAGGATTTTGTTGGATTTTAATTATGAAAGAAGATTTCATTACTATTGCCTTAAATCAAAGTTAAAGGGCTTAAATGATTATTATGAGAAATATGTATTAGGTCTGAATTAAAGGGCTTAAAATAGATGTTAATTGAAAAGAAGGATTATATTGTACCGTATTTACCTTTTTATGAGAGTTTGGGACTAAAGGGTCTGATGGTTTGATAAATCCAGAGTGAGTCTCATTATGTTCGAAGAATGTTGATAGTTCATCTAAATTGACTGGAATGAACTGAACTAAATGTTGATTGAGTGGACTGGTTGTCTGAATAGTCTGAATATGATGTGTATGTATTGTCATTGGTTTGATATCTATATTTAGGAGGCTGAGGGTTGTGTTTCATAGGCTTAGTGTGTAGCAAAATAGCAAGTAAGGTCATCTATAAGTCTATAAAAAATTGTGACAAATCTAGAACCCAAGTCTGTTCTAAAAGGTTGAGTTTATAGGGAATCATGCCAAAAATCCTAAAAAACTGACTGGCATCTGTGTAACATGCGCTACGCTTGCGCGCGGGCCTTTACGCATGGGTAATTGGCTTTACGCATGCATAAAGGCTGTTATGCATGCGTACAATTATTTATTCATGCATTCAATCATTTACGCATGAGTTTTATCATTTTGGGCAAGGACTTTTCTGGTCTCGATTTTTTGGGTCTAGGTTCGATTCGATCCAATTTAGCTTTTTAGGTTTTTCTAGGCTCGTTTGATGTCCGATTTGAGCCCGGTCTGATCTTTTGGACTCGTATTAACAAGCCGAATGTAATGGGATTAAAATGATGGTTCACAACATCATAGTTTTGGTAGGTCCCACTTTGGTACTCTCTACATGCGTTCGTTGGCGTGCACGTGTGATGTGTTTAAGTCGCCATTTAATCTTTAAGAAAAACTATTATCCTTAGGCAATTAAGAACCAATTTAATCTCCTCTTAGAAAAATATGACTTTTTATCAAATTATTTTGGAAAAGACTGGCCCTCAAACTATAGTTAGGCTCGAGCATTCGTGATTTGATTAAAAAATTTAAAAAAAAAAGATTTTTTCCAATTCTAAATAGTTTTGACTTAAGAAAAACTTGCATGGTTTCGGTTAAAATTAATTTTATGTATACATGGTATACTTCTTGATGAATTAATAGTTAAATCATACCAATCATGAAGCATGGATATGATTAATAATATGCATGCCATAGATAAATGGAAAGCAACAAAGGCAGAAAAGATAAACAGGGGTCCTTCCTCGAGCCCAATGTGAATACTAGGGAAGGCATACATCCCCAAATGACAAACAACAATAAAATAATTACATAAAAAAAAGTAAATAGGGGATCCCTTCTCTAGTCCATAGATCAAGGAAGGACACACATTTTCAAAATTAATTTACAAATCCAGGCACAATAATAATGGAAATATAATAAAAAAAATACAATAAAAATTAAAAAGAACTACAATAGATCAATCGAATAATAATTATAAAAAGGAAAAATAAAGTTTTTGAATTGAAGCCTTCTGAAATGGCTTGCTAGCATATCATTTTGAATAAGAATCAAACCCCACTTTGTTCTCTCTTATTGCGAAGGGTGGGGTTGCTTTGAAAACAATGGGTTAGTGGTTTAATTGGTTAAGAAGCTAATTCATTTTACTTAAAAAGAATTAACCCGAAGGCCTTTATTAAATTTAGTTTTTTATTAAAATCGATTTTGATTAATGTGAATTTCCTAGTTGATTTTATTCTTTAATTTGATTCATTTAAGAAAAATAAACTTTGATGTCATAAAAATTGCCTAGTCAGGTTTAGGACTTAATTCAAAACCAAAAGATAAGAAATATTGTACCTTATTTACCTTTGGCTTGCGAGGCTTCAGAATTGGTTTTTCTTACGACTTCATGAAATCAGAACAGGTCTCCATTATGTTTGGAGAGGACTATTTAATGCCTGAATGGTGTGTTTTTAGGTGTTTTGGGTAGTTCTATAATGTTTGAAAGTAATTTTGGCAGAGAAAACGCATTCTGAACTGTTTGGAAAAGGTAAAAGAAAAAAAGAGAGATCTCAAGAACTGACCTGAAGGGTGGAATTTATAGAAAATAATGTTAGGAAAGTTGGAAAATTTTAACTCGTGCATGTGGACCAAAACTCATGCAATGGGCATGGGTTTTTGGGTCTGGTCCAGTCTATTTCGATTCGATTTTTTAGGTTTCTTAGGTACATTTGAGGTCCGATTTGACAACGGTTTAAACCTATGGGATCATATTGACGGCCCAAATTGAGTGGTTCAAAAATATGTCTAGACATACAAAATTTACCATATGAAGCTTGTAATCTAAAATTTTCATCTTGGGGCTGGCCAGAAAGCAGCAAGGAGCGCTGCCCCTTTGACCCCCATTTTCCTCTTAAACCTTTAATTCTAGTTATGAGTCATAAGGCAACCAATGATTCTAGAGGTGCAAAATTAAGGGTTCACAACTGCCCCCTCATCTAAATTAGCTTTGAACAGAATGTGATTCTGATGTTGGTGAACCCACAGGTGCCATTTTAGATTTTGGGCTTGTGATGATGAAATATCATTTTATAAGCATGTGACAATGTTATGCTAGCTTCTAGGCTTATGGTGGTACCATGTCAAATTATGGGGTTGTTGCCATGTTAGGTTTTGAGTTTATGCTATTGTTAGCTTGTATGTTTCGGGGATGCCAAACTTTGCAATTGTCATATGGATCTCGGTAAACATGTCATATGAACTTATGGGCTTATTGGATGTTGAAGTTATGCTTTGTGGGGCTTTGACTTCACTAGACTCTAAGCTTTTATAGATAGTTGTAACACCTTTTGTGGTAAGGAACTCTGGTCAAGGGGATGCCCCCAGGAATGTGTTAGATGATGATAGAATTTAGAGGGAGATGCATGAGATACATGTTGAGTATGGCCCACTGTGTGTCTTTATTTTGTAAAACTTTTGCAAAAAAATTGATTTCGTATGAAATTATGTTGCATTTTAATCATGAATTTTTTTTTAAGAAATAAAGTCTTTTATAAGTTGTCCCTATAAATAGAGCTATACTTCTGCCTTATGATGTATGAATAGTGCCAGGAATTAGACCATGTGAGACGAATCAACCTCGAGAGGTATGAGATGAGTGCTTTGTCATCACTTAGGGGTGTCAAAATAGACTGGGAATATTAAAATGCTTGTATTCAGTTTTGGGATCCTTTTGATCATGTTTCCTGATTTGGAGCTAGTATGGATGAGATGTGTCCAACTTTTTAGGAATTTTCATATTTGCTCTATGCGGATCCCAAGGCTGACCTGGGTATTCCAGTTGAATGCGTAGGATACTTTAATTCTTTTGCATGACTTTTGGATTTGAGCATTGAGGATGCTTCAGGTATGGTGAAGGATGATTTTATTGATATGCTTGCTTTATCATATATAGCTTGGGAAAATAAGGATGATTGATATTTGAAAAATCACACTTTTTCCCCCATATTCTTATTGATTTCTTGCTCTTTAAAATCAAATTGATGTATTTATTCTAGTGTTTTTAATCATTTTTAGGCACTTAAATGAATTTTGGAGCTAGGAGGAACTATTTCGATTTTCGGGCTCAAAATGCAAGGAAAATACGCTAAAACAGATTAGAAAATCAAGTCCCAGTGTTGCCTCACAGTCTGCCTCGTGGGCTGTGAGATCGCCTATGAGAAATTATTGAAGAAAGGGCATCTAGAGGCCTGTCATAGTCGACATCACGGGCCAAGATAGAGACCATAAGAGAGGGCACAAATGGGAGCAGAGAAACATAAGCTTCTCATAGGTGCTGTCACTGGCCATTAGGCCACCAGTGAGAGCTTACTATTTCTCACCTAATGAAAAGTGTATAGAGGTCTGTCACAGGCAGTGTCACAGGCCATGAGGGCTACCCATGACAAGCTCTCTAACACCTATAAAAGCTGAAAATTGCAGAAAAAGGGGATTGTTGGCCAAAACTCACTTGAAACATCCTAAGGGTTTCTAAAATAATAAAAATAGCCAAGAACCAAGAGAAACGAGATCAAAGAAGGCTTTTAAAGGTGGATTTTTGTTCATCATCCCACATTCGAGTAAAAATAGAAAGAATTTGGTGGATATTTCATTGGGTCTTCATGGGTTCATTAAATTTATCCACTTTCTTTTACTTTTCATATTCTTTCTCTTCAACCATGAACTAAATTTGCTTATCTACCTAGATTAGACAAGGGTAGGGGTAGTTCTAGTAATAAAAGGGGTTGTTGGTTTAGTTACTATTGATTTTAGATTGTAAAAAACAATTATCCCAATAAGCTATTAACCAATTCTAAATTTGATTAATGTAAAATTCAATTTTGATTATGTGTTTCGTCAAAATAGGTTTTAGGGCGTATTCATTTTAATTATGAAAAGATATTCATAAAATGGCCTTAAATTATATTTAAAGGGCTTAATAGTTGAAAAATGCCTTATGACCAAATTAAAGGGCTTAGAAAATTCAATTTCAAGATTAAATGACAAAAGAAATATTATATTGTATTTACCATTTTGTGTGTTTGTGGAATATGAGCATCTGACGGTATGATAAAGCCTGAATGAGTCTCTGTTGTATTTGGAGAGCATTGATTGAGCATCTAAACTGATGTAGACTGAACTAGATTGACCAATGATTGACTAAATTGATCATCTATAGTGTCTGAAACTGGAATGTCCGTAGTGTCTGTTGTCAGAAAATTGCGCTCATGAGGCTCAAATTGATGTGGAATTGTGTAATCTAATGTCTGGTGAGTGTTTTTTGAAAGTGTTATATAATATGAAAAGTGTTCTCCAAACCCAGCTCTATTCTAGAGGGTCAATTTTATAGAGAAATGAATCAAAGAACCCTAAAATTTGATAGGCACATACGTCACACACTCCATGCATACACGTGGGCATTCACACATACGCGAAGGACTTGACACATGTGTTGAAGCCTTTACGTATGAGTGAAGTCGTTCATATGTGCATCTTGTCATTTTGGGTCTGGGTCTATCTTGGGCCTAGTTTTCTTAGTTAAGTTTAATTCTGTCCAATTCAGTTTTTTATGCTTTCTTGGCTCATTTGAAGTCCGATTTGAGCTCGTTTAGATCCATTGGGCTTGTATTGACGGGCCGGATGCAATGGTATAAAAATATGGGTCTTCCCTTAAAAATATGCAAAATTTCCCATGTAAACCTTGTAATTTGAAATTTCCCATGCAACAAGGGGTGCTCCCCCTTGACCTCGTTAGGTTTCCAATCATTTGAAAGTCAATAAACAATCAACAATTTTGGAGGTGTAAAATTACTGGTTCATAGCAGCCACCTCATTTGAATTAGCTTCAGATAGAAGATGATTCTATTGATAGTGAACCCATAGGTGCCATGTCAGATTTTGAGTTTGTGACCATGCCTTATCGGATTCTAGGCTTTCACAGATAGTTGTCAAACCTTTGCATTGCAGGCGAAGACTCCTTTGAGAAGATCCCAAAGATATGTGTTTGTTGATGCCTGAATCAGAGGGGGATGCATGAGATGCATACTGAGGTTGAAGTATGATTATGCTTGACTGTATTTAGGCCCCAATTGTGAGCTTTTTAATAATTATTTATTTTATCTTTAGAACTAATTTTTGGATTTTATGAGATATTTCTGAAATTTTGTTCAATCTTTTTTTTGTGAATTTTGGGTTTTTGTGAAAGAAAAATGTTTCGCGTTTTGAAAATCAGGGAAAAAACTGAATTGGATTGAATTGAAATGGATCGTTTCTGGGGGGTGAATCACGACCTGATGTTAGACCTGTATGCCTTAGAGCTCAATTTAAATCTAATAATTGAATACTAATGGCAATAAAATATATATTTTATTTAAATGAATTCGACATTTATTATAATTTATATATGTTCCATTAGTGTTTTGTATAAGAATCTATTCTTAAGAAGTTAAGAATATGAGTGATAGGTTCCCATTGTCAAAATGCTATAAAACTTGTTCATGGTCATAGAATTATCGATTGGGACATCGATAATTCAGAAGACCATCACCGCTATTGTCATCCATTGTAAGTATATGATACTTATGGTAATGGAGGTAGTGAGTCTTATGCTACAGATATATGATGTTGTGACAATATATGGACTCTTATATGATGAGTAAGTTGAATTGGTGACGTTAGACGATGAATACATGGGTTTTACCACAATCTATATTTAATCATCTAGGTCATAGTTATGCATATAGTCCTTTGGCTTGAGGTGGAATTTATCTAATATATTGGTGGGTGTAGTTTGTTACTGCTTACATGCTTCTGCTAGCCATGCAGAGGTATATGGCATGTGGTGGTTATACTCAGCGATATATTGAGATAAATGTTCTCCAAGAAAGAATACACTAACTTAGGTAAACAAGTAAGGAATCCTATGATTTCTAGTTCTTTTTGATATGAAATCCTTTGCTAAGGTGGATAAGATTCACTAGTAAGTTATTTCTAATAGGAATCAAGATTATCAAAAATTAGAACTTAGAAGTGGTAATATGATCGAATCATATAGAGTTTGACAAATCCATGACTCTAGCTAAGATCGAGAATCTATAATAAAGGGACTTTAGTACATGGTAACTATGATTGATGGTCTATGTTATATGTTCATTGATTTGGTTATCAATATTCATTCCTTTTTAGGTAGTCATGATATGTTATGCTAGAAGTCACTCATGACTTATGAGGCAATGTATGAAATGGGATTCTATACACAGATAAAGGAAAAAGAGTTTATCCTATTTCATTGCTATTTAGGACATGAACTTAGTGAGTCACACACCGTAAAGTATTGAGCAAGAATTGTGTAAAGATATTATTATTAATACTCAATTGAAATGTTCAATTAACTATTAATTATAATCGAATTGAAATTACGATTAGATCCAAAAAGACCCTAGCATGTCTTGAAGTTCATTTCAAAAGTGTGTATTTCCATTTAGTTAAATTTTGTATGAAATACAAAACATCAAAGGACTAAATTGAAAAATGGACTTGGACTTAATCAAGATTATTAGTTATGTGATAACTAATAATGCAAAATTTTTCCACTAACTTGAAAGGTGATGCAAACTCACTCTCTATTAGGCTTTGTCATGAAAAATGTTTTCATGCAATTCACTAAGTCAAGACAAGTTTCCTAGCTATTGGAGGAGAGTGGTGACTCATCTAATTAGTGGAAGAGCTCAAAATATAAAAGGTAAAATTGTTTTGCCTAATTAATTAAGATATAGTGCAGAAAATTCTAGATTATGAGTTGAGAGCTTTTAAAGTGTTCAAAGGATTTCTTACTCATAGTTTTAGGAATTTAACTTTACTATTGGAGTCCAAGACTTAAACACACTCACTAGTTCCTTACCTTAGAGTTGAGACTTGAACCTAAGCTAAAGGGCAACCAAGAGAGTTTAAGGAATCAAGTATTGCATCAAGTAAGGGGACCTCAAGCTTGCTCAAGCTTGGTGTGAGATAGCTAGATACTTCATATTTAGGGAGCTCAACAAAGTAGGGAGAAAGGTATTTGATACATTTCTTCTATAAACTTTGTGCCTTTGTGTTTTGTACAAAATTGGTATATCAAATCTTGATGGGTTAATTGTGGTCTTAAGTGTTCAAATGTTTTTATCAAAGTTTTTGATACATTCATATGAACTTATTTGTTAAAAGTGTTTTAACAAAAGACTTTACATGAAAAATTTTAAAACTCGATGTTTTTTCCCCTTCTGTTACGCGACTCGCATTTCCCTTCAATTGTGACGACACATGTCTTTAGCATAAGACTTTCTACCTCCATACTATCAACGATCTCATACTTATTATGGATGACAGCAGACCGTAATGTATGATTTTACAACATTTTTCACAGCATTTGCCTCCAATAAACACACCAACACAACCATGGTTTTGCACTGAAGGGAAATATGAGTCGCACATTTGAATAAGAAAAATACAAGTTTTAAAATTTTTCATGTTAAGTCTTTTTGTTAAAACACTTTTAACAAAACAAGTTCATATGATTATATCAAACTCTTTGATAAAACATTTGAACACTTAGGACCACAATCAACCCATCAAGGCTTGATATACCAATTTGTGCAAAACACAAAGACACAAAGTATATAGAAGAAATGTATTAGATACCTTTCACCCTGCTTCATTGAGCTCCTCAAACATGAAGCCTTTAGCTATCTCACACCAAGCTTAAGCAAGCTTGAGGTCCCCTTTACTTTATGCAAGACTTGATCCATTGAACTCTTTAGGTTTCCCTTTAGCTTAGGTTCAAGTCTCAACTCTAAGTTAAGGAACAAATGAGTGTGTTAAAGTTTTGGACTCCAATAGCATAAGTAAAGTCTTAGAACTATGAGAAGAGTGAGATAGTCTTTTGAACACTTCAAAAGCTCTCAACTCACAAACTGGAAATTTCCTGCACTTGACTTAATGAATTAGGTAAAATAATTTTACATTTTATATGTAGAGATCTTCCACTAAATATGTGAGTCACCACTCTCGTCCACTAATTAGGACACTTGGCATGACTTAGTGAATTGCATGAAAACACTTGTCATGAAAAAGCCTAACGAAGTGTGAGTTGGCATCACCATTTAAGTTAGTGGAAAAATCCTACATTATTAGT
>CAOJBK011411020.1:0-28237 GCA_948294925.1 Codiaeum variegatum | reverse complement strand
CATGTTTATATGTTCATTGACTTCGTCGTCAATATTCATTCCTATTTAGGTAGTCTCGATATGTTATACTAGACATCACTCATGACTTACGAGACTATGTTTGAAATGGGATTCTATACATAGATTAAGGAAAAGAGTTTTTCCTATCTCATTGCTATTTAGGTCTTAAACCTTGTGAGTCATACGCCATAAAGTATTGTGTAAAGATATTATAATTATTACTCAATTGAAATGTTCAATTAACTATTAATTACAATGGAATTGAACTTATGATTAAATTCATAAGACCTTAGCATGCTTGGAAGTTCATTTCAAATGAGTGTATTTGAATTTAGTTAATTTTGTATAAGCTATAAAACGTCAAGGATTAAATTGAAAGATGGATTTGTAATTAAGCATAATTATTAGTTATGTAATGACTAATAATGCAGAAATTTTCCACTAAACTAAAATGGTGATGCCAACTCACACTCCACTTTGCTTTATCATGAGAAGTGTTTTCATGCAATTCATTAAGTTATAACAAGTGTCCTAATTAGTGGAGAAGAGTGGTGACTCACCTAGTTAGTGGAAGATTACTACATATAAAAGGTAAAAATGTTTTACTTAGGTAATTAAATTAAGTGCAGGAAAAATTTCCAGATTGTGAGTGGAGAGCTTTTGAAGTGTTCAAGGGTTTTCTTACTCCTAATTCTAAGGTTTTACCTATGATATTGGAGTCCAATACTTAAACACACTCACTAGTTCTTTAACTTGGAGTTGAGACTTGAACCTAAGCTAAAGGTCAACCAAGTGAGTTCAAGGGATCAAGTCTTGCATCAAGTGAAGGGGACCTCAAGCATGCTCAAGCTTGGCGTGAGATAGTTAGAGGCTTCACACTTGGAGAGCTCAATAAAGTAAGGAGAAAGGTATTTGATACATTTCTGCTATATACTTTACGTATTTTTATTTTGCACAAAATTGGTAGATCAAGTCTTGATGGGTTAAATGTGGTCTTAAGTGTTCAAATGTTTTGATCAAAGAGTTTGATACATGCATTTGAACATATATGTTAAAAGTGTTTGAACAAAATGGATTTAACATGAAAAATTTTAAAACTCAATGTTTTTTCGGCTTCCACTACGCGACTTACATTTCCTTTAATTTTTTAAAAAAAATTACTCATAAAGACAATAGTTTTAACAATTAACTTTGATTTTTTGTTAAACTTTGAACATAGTGTTTGATAGTAGGAGTCCACTTAGCATGGTTCCTAACACTAGGCTCTAGGGCATTTAGTCACTGTTGAGTATCTAGTCCTTTTCTTTAGCATGAATTATGCTAGGAAACTAGAGTTAATACTTTAGTTCTTGATAGGTTTTCTTAGGAAATGGAAAAAAAATGAAAATAAAGTGCACTCTTGAAAAAAGTATGTAAACAGAAAACAAAAGGGGACTTTGAAAATTGTTATCCATTCTGTTGGTTTCATATTGCAAAAAGCGATATCTAAAAGTGAAACCATGAATACTGCTAGTAGCCAGCTAAAAAAGTCTGTGATTAGTTGAATAACCAAGGATTGGAGCCATAAAACATTTACCTTTGTGTTAAGAGACTAGTGACGGGTTTAGCTAAGTCGAGTATCTTGAAAAAATTGGAAATTTCATAATGTTTTGCTCTAAACAAAGAAAAAATTTTCTAGTTCCTAAGAAGGATCGATTGAGCGACTCGAGGAATACTTAGGTTGAATGACATGATGGAGCCATGGTTTTAGGATTAGATGCTCGATGATGTGATTGAATCGCCTTAGATCTAGGTTGTGAGAATGGTGCCTTTATTTATTCTGAACTCGATTACCGTGTTCCGAGTTTAGTCATATAACCAAAGCATTGTGAAAACCAAATATCTACGCAAGTGATTTTTACTTCTTTTGTTTTTCTTAATTTTTAGGTCTTTCATAATTGAAAGTGGAAAGTGTGTTTGGATTGTGTTTAGGTTTGCATGAGTACAAGAAAATGTTTAGTGCTGGAGAGTTTGATAATGGCCAAATATACATAGTTTTTACTTCATTTCTTAGCCATTCTCCAAGTCCAATTGTATTTAATTTGCTTGTTTTAGTGTTTTAAGCTCTTCTAGGTATAAATAACAATCTGGAGCTATGTAATGCAAAACTTTGGATTTGGCACATGAATAGGGTAAAAAGGAACCAGACCATCATAGGCTTGAACATACTTCTATATTTTGATCATAACTTGAGCTATAGAGCTCCGATTAAGATGATCTAGGTACCATTGGAAAGCTAAGAGAAATACTTATAACTTTATAGAGGAATTTAAAGGCTATTTCAAGGCAGTTTTCATAGGTACTATTCACGCTCATGAATAGTAACCATGAACCTGACTTTTCCAATGGTATAAATGCAAAATTGTAGAAAAAAAGGGTTGGTCTTAGATCTTTGGATCTAGGACTAACCCAAGAACCCCTAAGCCGCCAAGAACTAAGAAATTGCAAATTAAGGAAGAAAATTTGAGGTAGAGTAACACATTTGGATGCAATATTGAGCAAGATTATTAAGGGATTTGAGGATTAAGCAAGATTTCTTCATGATTTTCTTGGGTTCTTTCCTTCTTCTCTTAATTTTTTGTTCTTTCTTTGTTATTATGAACTAAACATCACTTATCAACCTAGATTAGAAAAGTTTTAATTATTTTGAATGGTTTAATCAATGGTATTATTATTGGAATTCAATTTTTGCATCAATTTGTGTCTTTAAATGAAATTTTCTACACTTTACATAGCAAAGCATACTTGCTTTTAATGGATGTTGCTTTTTCTTTGCTAGAGATAGAAAGATTATGATTAGAACACTAATAGGTACATGGGTTTGTGGTGATTGCTGGAGATAGATTCACAAACACCTAGGGTTTGATTTGATTCCTTGAATTTCTTAATGCTTTGCCTATTTGAATGGGTTTATGAAGAGATTTTTTACTCATTACTTAGGGATTAAGGATTTAATCACTTGAGAAATGGTTAAATCTAGTTTTGACAGAATACCTATTTGATGCTTGAATGAAATTTCATTGAGTTTTTTTATTTTTCTTGTAATTGTGATTAAATATGAGTGCAAGTCTAGGTGAATGCTCTATTTCATGTTTGTTTTGTCCTAAGTCTTGCATTTTCTTGAATTTATGCCATTAGGAATTAGTTAGTAGTTAAGATTTTAATTTTTTATTTTTAATCAATTAGAACCAACATTAATTATAAATTAGAAAATCATTTAAGTTTGAGCTTGTACTTACTTTGGTGTCTCTGTGGATTGACCTCGTTACTACTATAGTACCTAAATGATAGGTGCACTTGCCTAAATCCAGGTTAGAATTAGTCGTCAAGCTTTATAAATTGTAAAACCCCTGGAGTTGCCTTGTGGCTAGCATCACCTCTTTACCCTTATATTCCATTGGTTTTAGCTTTAGAAATTTTTCTTATGGAACTTCCTACACTACTCAGACATCTGATGGTGGTTGCGGTACCATTGAAGGGATGATTAGGGCTACTGGAGCAATAGGGCTAATAGTTGTTATAGGAACAGAAGGAACAAGACCCATTGGAGTAGGTGGAACTTGCTATTGCCTCTACTGAAGTAGTTGTTGTTGAAGTATCTAGTCATTTTCCCTCTTAAGTTGTACTAATTATTATATCATTTCATTATCATCCACTCATCGCACAAGAGGAAGTGGAGGAACTATATCAATTCCAATTCTGTTTATGGATCCTTCCACGGATGGAATATCTTATCTCGGGCGACCGCAGTCACGGCCTCACCTTTAACCAGGTCGAGAACGCAAATCCATAAGTTGATAATAAGAAATATAATAAATTTAGATTATCAATATCAATAATGCACAATGATATAAGTCAACAGAAATACAACAATGTATAAAATCCAATTCTTCATAGTTTTCCCTAGGCAGACCATTGCTCTGATACCAACTTTGTCACATGCCCCAATCGGAGATATGATGGTCCTAGGGTATGGGTAGGCTTAAGGCTACCATATGCCTATAGAACCCTAATTTTAAGTCTTAACTAGGATCAAGATATTAATTATGACATTAACATTGTACATATTGCTAAATTTTTACAAAATGTTTAGTGGAGTTCCCCCTAAAATTGGGACTAGCTCCCTGAAACAAAAATAGAAGATAGCACTTCTAAAGTCATTTCCAAAGCAATGTCAACACATATAACCCTTCTTAAGTCCCTAAAATATCATACCACATCACATCATAAAACATATCATATATAAATACAAGTCAAATTCTATCTTTTTCGATACTATGGAGCATTCTAGATCATACTACACGAATATATACATAGGAAAATGTATTATGTATTACATGCTTTTAGTAGAGAATATGTAACTAAGAAGCTCAAGTGTCTCTAGGCTGGTCCTTACCAACCCTAACTCATAAAATAATTAGAAAATATAGATGTGAGATTTCATCTCAGTGAGTTTATGCATATGCTAATATAGTGAAATGGGATATATTTATCATGTAACAATAAAATATATGGCTGTAAATAAGAATTATTGGGTAGAAACAAAATCAAATATTTTATATGAACAGAACTCAAACATATAATAGAATGTCACTACGGGTGGGATACAAATGCCATCCACATAGTGTTATAATAGAACATTCATAAAAGTGCCATAAAATAGACTAGGGAATCATGTCAACTCGAATACATATGCCTGGCCGAGCATGAGCCTAGTGTACATAGTCCTCTCCAGGTAGGACACTGATAAATCTGACTGTATTAGGTTAGTCACTTGTGCATAACTCTAATGGTATAATCCCTCATTAGTATGGGTGTTCTATCATATACATATCGATAATGTCAAATAAATAACTTAGTGGCTCAAATAGCTTAAATAGCTAAGATAAAAATTTGGATTTTAATCGACAGTTTAATGGTTCAATAGAATGAAATGTGATCATGGTTGACTAATATGTGTCAGATTTAACAAAATATAATAATAAGATTAATAGGCATAGAAATGTCAAATAACAAGACTTTTAATTAAGTTGCCAAAATCATACTAGGTTGTAAATTTGGTAATTGTGCATTAACATAACACATAAACTCACCTATTAAACCTCAATTGCTCAAATAACCTTTCCGATTCTTAGTCCTAACCTTCTGATCTGATTGACCTTCAAAGGAATTTACTAGAATTACTATATAATTGATGTTTAATTATTAAATTATTTTTAATTAGGTCAAAAATATAATTCTAAGATAAAAATTCTATTAAATATTTAAATAGTCATATGCATCAAAAATCAATTAATAATCGATTAAAACATGATAATAATCAACTAATAACTTATTATTTCTCAATTATTAGTCGACATCGATTTTTTATAAAATCGGCATCAATGGAGCTGCAAATGAAAAACAAATGCAAATTTAATTTTTTGGAAATTTTTCTGCTGCATTTCAATAGAAAATTATATCGATTATTACGTTAGAAAACTAGAAATTTTGAAAATGGGGTAATTTAGAACAATCTCAATAATTCACACAAAATTAATTTTATGAAAACTTATAAAATAAAGAGTACGATGGTATCAAATTCACTTGAAACGGAGGTCGGGGTCACTCGAAACATTTCATTGAAGTGAATTGCTTTAATTTTTTTTCTTTGCCTAGAACTGTTCGTTTCCTTCTATATATCAAAATAGGAGAATGAAAATTATTTCCATAGCGTATATATATTAGTTTGCCGATTAAGTTGCCTTTTTCTTTTTACTTACATAGTCACATGCACAACATGTGCACTTCTCCACCACAACAATTTTCTTCATTCATTCATAATCATAATCATCATTATTATCATCTCCTCCTCCTCATTATTATTATTATTATTATTATTTTATTATTATTATTGAACTGTAATTAAAATAGCACATAATTAATTCCAAAAATTCATTAAAACTAGTTATTAATAAATATTCTTCGATTTAATTATTGATCAAGTTATATATATTTTTATACACCTTTAAACTCTTAATGTTGCACTCTCGGAATCGTCACCATTAAATCCCTAATTTTACATAGAAAATTTTGCAAGTAAAATGCCCTAATTTTCTTACTGTTAGATCAGTCTTGTCGATACAAGTCCAACGGTTCAAACTGTGCTCAAATCATACTTCGAACGAGCCCAAAATGCTGAAAATACTAAAACTGGGTCAAACCGAGTCAAACTAGCTGACCCTTATGCATGTACAAGTGCCCAAATACATGTATAAGGGCCTAAATGCAAGCTTTTAATCCCAAATGCATGCGTTTTGACTCCTAGGGGTTCTGGCACGACTCTCTATAAATTCAAACTCTTAGAACTATTTCAAGGACTTTTTTCGAGACGCATTCATACCTCTTTTCTAACATTCTAAACACTATTTACAGCCTTTTAAACACTATCTTTAGATCACTGACACTTTAGTTTCAGACACTACAGATAGTTAGTCTGCTCAATTAGCATTCAATCCAATCCAATCCATTCCAGTCTAGGTCTAACATTCAATCATCACTCTCGGAACACAACGAAGACTAGTTCAAGCTTTGTCAAAGTGTCAGACGACCCCCCAACACCCCCCCCCCCTTCCCAAATCCCACAAAAAAGGCAAATATTGTAAAATGTAATCTTTACCTATAATCAAATGTTTTAAGCCATTTAAACTTAAACCTAAGGCATGTTTTTCTAATCAATTATTTTAAGCCCTTTGATTCTGATTTAAGGCAACTGTTATGAACATTATTTTCATAATTAAAATCAACAAATAAAAAATCAGTTTAGGTAATCACATATTCAAATTTAGTTTTCATTAATCAAGACTCAGAAATGATTAATAAATTATACGGTTAATTACTTTTACAAAATCTAAAATCAATTAGCTACTAAATTACCAAACCACCCCATTGTTACAAGAACAATCCCTTCCCAAGAAGGGAGAATGGCGTGGTGTTTGATTACCATTCAACGGGATACGTCGGTTAGCCTTTCATGGCTTCAACTCCAAAAATTACTTTTTCCTTTATTTTCATTGCTTATTTCTTTATTTTATTTATTTGTTCATTTTTTATTTAATCTAGTCGAGTATTATTATGTTATACTATTTTGTTATACGATTACTTGTTATCTGATTGATGTATGATTTTAAGGATTGTGTGCTCCTCCCAGATCATATAAATAGAGAGGATATCCCCTGATTTAATAGTTTATCTTGTAATCATTTTATCATTTTATTTTTAGGGTGTTGTACCTTCCCTAAAACCTAAAACGTGCTAGAGGAAGGACCCCTATCAATTCCTTTGTATCTATTTGCTTTTTACAATTGTCATTTGCATATTGGCATGTTCGTGCATCCATTCCATTATAATTGTTCATGCATACATGAAAACTACAATTTTAAGTAAAATTGCATGATTTTTCAAGCCAAAAACGTTATATTTTAAAAATGGTACAAAAAATATTTTTATAAAATGTTTTCAGATCATGAATCCCTGAACCCCCTTTGGTTCCAAAAAAGAACACATTTTCCAATTAGGTAGAAAATCGATATATTTTTCAAAAATGGAGTTATTTTCAAAAGGAATCACCTGAGAAAAAGTATTTTTCGTAAAGATTACTCTAAACACTTTACACACCATGTGCACTCCAACCGACACATGCGGATGCACAAATGTGAGAACCCGACCGCAATCCGCGACGCCATGTGCAATCCGACCCTCCATGGTTGGTTTCCTCAAGTCCTAAACTCAAAAACGCACTAGAAGATCCTACGGGCCTTTCGGGTTGGGCCTCACAACTGGCGACTACACTGGGGACGTTTGGTAAAACTGACAAAACTAAGCGAATTATTTTTTGAAAATAATATTTTGGCCTGAAACCATGGAAAAGTAGGTTTCATGCATCACTTCCTATGCTCCTTTATGCTAGGAAAATCTAGATAGAGAGTAGCATCAAGTGAGCTTCCTTCCTTAGGACTGCTTGGTCAATAGTGAAATCATTCAACTCCAAGGCGCATCAGCTTATCGGTTCAATTGGAATAATGAGGTACATATAGTCGTTGGACCTATATGAGCCTCCTAGGTTCATATGTGGTTAGGTGTGTCAATACCTACAGCCGATGGGAAACCTTTAAACCACCAAGCTCTCATGTAATGATTAGAGTTTACCTAGGTCCCATGTACTCTAATAAACTCTGATTATTTGTCATCACTAAACCATTTTCATTCATGCATACACACATGCATGCATCATACCATCACGAGCCTGAATAAGGCCAAATTCTTTCAAAAAGACAAAAATCATATAGTAACTTGATTCAAGCCTTTGAACCAAGTCTACAGTGGCTATGTCAAATTGTTGATATCCCCTTTTTCTTTGTCTACCCTAAAGGTAACCATGTCCAACACCGAAAATGCTCCTAACCCCATTGTTGTTCATCCTAATGCTCCACTAACTGACATTGCTACTCTGCTAACTGAAATGCTAAAGAAACAAGATGAGGATATCAAAAAGCAATAAGAGATTTTGTCCTCTATATTCGAAGCCCAAGAACGGACAATCCTAGTAATCACAATAAACTAATGTGCCTATGAGTGTTTTAAGCTCAATCTTTATATCTCTAGCAAAGAAAAACCAACAACCATTACAAGTAAGCATGTTTTGCTATGTAAAGTGTAGAAAATTTCATTCGAAGACACAACATGATGCAAAAATTCAATTCCATTAAGCAAACTATTGATTAATCCATACAAAATAATTAAAACTTGTCTAATCTAGGTAAACAAGTGATGTTTATATCATAGTAACAAAGAAAGAACAGATAATTAAGAGAAAAAAGGAGATAAACCAAGAAACCCATGAAGAAATCTTGGTTAATCCTCTAATCCCTTAATAATCTTGCTCAATCTTGCATCCAAATGTGTTAATCCACCTCAAATTTACTCCCTTAATCTATAATTTCTTGGTTCTTGGTGGCTCTAAGGTTTTTGGTTGAGTCATAGACCCAAAAGACCTAGATAAACCCTTTTCTAGCAATTTCCAAATTTTTATAAGCATCAGAGGGCTTGTCACGAGTGGCTCTCACTGCCCCTACCACTGCCTGTGACAAGCCATTGTGACTTTTCCTTGGGTGAGAAACAGTGAACTCTCACGGTCTCTGTCACGGCCTATGACGGAGCTTGTGAGAAGCTTTTGTTTCTCTGCCACCAATTTTCCTTGGTCTAATGAGCTGCCTCCTCTCTATCACAGCTCGTGATGCCAGCCATGACAGGCTACTATCTCTATTCTTCAAGATTTCTCACATGCCGTGAGACAAACCGTGAGACAGCCTTGAGACCTGATTTTTCGCTCCATTTTGGCACATTTTCCTTTCCTTTTGAGCTCGAACCTTGAAATAGTTCCTCCTAACTTCAAAATTCATTTGATTACCTAGAAGTGGCTGAAAACACTGAAATAGACATATCAAATTCAATTTAAAGCGCAAACTTCACTAATAATATGGGGGAAAGTAATGTATAATTTGCCAATTATTAGCAAGTCATTAGTTACATCATGTAACGATATAAGCTAGTTAGGTTTTACATTTTGCATAGACATAATAACATGATCAAGATTAATAATAACCTTAGGCCTTCAAACATAATTTGAACTTTTAATATGTGTACTTTACATTCAACTTCTCATTGTACTCAAATGTTGCATAACATAATGTATAATATAGTTGTATGGTAAGTTTTTGGAAGCTAAAATTTATCTAGAGTAATTGATGGTGTGAATTATTCATGATATTTGTTCAACTATTACTAATATTCATATAGTGTTTGTTTATGTTAGTAACTGTAACTATATATTAACTTGGAGGAAAAATTGTAACTATATATTATAGCGAGTGCCAAAGATGTTATATCATGTTTAAAAACACATTATTTTCTTTATCTTAATTCATAATTTATTTGAAATTAATATTATATTCTCAATCACAAAAGTGTTAAAATACTACGAAAGTAAGGAATTCTAATTGCCAACAACATGACTAAAACTGCCATGTTATATTCTCAATCACAAAAGTGTCATTCATTTAGTTATGAACTAAAGAAAAAAAAATTATATAAAATACTATGAACTTAATATGTATAAAGTTTAACATATATTAAAGGTATTTTTCAGTTCTAGTCCCTCATATTACGTTTCATAGTCTCAAGAACATGAGTGGTTCAATGAAAATTAAAGCATTGGGCAAACTTACAAAAAGGGAATTATGTATGAATTATAAGAAAAAAAGTATTAAAAAATTTGAAATTAATATTTCTAACATTCTTAAGTGTAAATTCAATAATTAAATCTTAACAGTCTAATCTATTAATAAAGAAATGTGAGGAAAAAGCCAAGACGAAAAAATTAAGAAAAGCTTATTTACATAGTATATTACTGGAATTCCATAACACAAATATAAAATATATTATTTACTTGTATGAAATGGACCTTAATATAAAAAAGGAAAAAAAAAAAGAAAAAAAAAGAACCCAAAACAAAATTCAAAATGAAATTTCTTCAATGATGCCTTGCATGCAACCCTTTTGGTTCTCGAAATTAAAGGCGTATTAATTGAAGAAGAGAGCAAACCTTTAACCTCTTACAAGCAACAACTCTGTAAATCTAAAATCATAAAATTTGGATTTGACTGATAAATGAAAGATAAGGAAAATAAAGAGTAACATTAAATATAAATAAATTCTACAAACTAATCAATTAATACAATCTAATATAATTTCATACAAAAATAGAAAAAATGCCCTTAGTTTCAGAAATAAATACAAGAATATGGCCTTAATAAAGAGCAAACTCTTTTAAAAATCCAATAATTCATCATTGAATTATCTAAACAAAAATAAACGCAACTAAATTTTAAAAAATTATCCAAAACAATCCCCATGTGAGTTTTCATTTAAGGGCTCCAAAGCTACCATACATTGCTAATAGTGTACATTTTCTATTTTTAATTTTTAGATGATATTTATTTATAAAATCCAAACAATAACAAATATCATTATCTATTTTAAGAAAGATTATAACAAATATTTTAAAATTAATTGATTTTTTTTAATTTTTAAGATAATATTTATTTTTAGAATTTAAATCAATTTTGAGTAATAGATAATAATTTTTTTTATTTCCAAATAACATTAATTTTTAAAATATTTATTTTATTTTAAAATTTATATAAGAAAATAAATTTAAAAAATAAATTTAAATTTATTGTATATTTGATATTTGTCACTATTATGAGCACATTTTTCATTATTTTTCTTTCTTTGATAAAATGTTGGTTTGAAGAAAAAATATTTAAACAATTTATATAGTAAAATAATAAATAGTATTGTTCAATTTTTATTATTTAATTTTTTGAAGGATTTAATTATATTACCAATTAATGATATAAAATATAAGAAATAGTTATTGTAATAGTATCCAAAAAAAATAATTATTGTAGTGGTAATTATTGATATTAAAAAAATATTGTTAAATAATAAAGCATTATCCTAGAATTGTATAAATAAAAAGTTCATTAAGTTTGAAAATATAAAAATTTTAGGAGGAAAATGAATTCACAATATATAAATACTTGTACACATTTAAAAATTGAGTGGAAAATGAGTTTGAATCTTCTACTTGAATCATATTTAATAGATGTTGTTAAATAATAAAACATTATGCTTAAATTATAATAACAAAAAGTTAAGGAAGTTTGAAAAAAAATATAAAAAGTTTAGAAAGGAAACGAATATACAATATATTTCACATGTGTAAAGGTTAAAAAAATGAGACGAAAAAAAGTAACTTTGAATCTCGTGTTTTAGCTATATTTAATTTAATAGATGAAATATGGATTAAGGTGCAAATTCCCCCTAAACGTTTTTAGAATGGACAATTAAGAATAAAATCAACTTTTTAGCTTAATTAACCACTTAAATTACAATTCTTGCCTAAACATTTTTAAAATGGACAATTAAGAATAAAATAAACTTTTTAGCTTAATTAACCACTTAAATTACAATTCTTGCCATTTCACCCCAATTTTATGATTTATGAGGTGCGTGTATAACACCTCCTTAATTAATGTTAAGAAAATAAAATTATTTAATTAAAATAATCTTTTTATAGACAAATGATTAAATATATTTTTCTAATAATTTTTCAATCCCAATCATTAAAAACCCCTTTCTTCTTCTTCTTCTTTCCCTGTTAAAAAATTGAAAATAAACCGTAAAATTGATCAATGAGCCACTGTTTGATAGAGAAGGAGATGGTGCCATCCTTGTCATCTTCAAGTTTATCTTTTCTTTTTTTAAGTGTTAAAACATCATAGACCTAATAATCTACACTCCTCAATTATATTCGTCGATTGACGGGAGTTCCAACAACGAGCAGTGGTGTCAGAGAAACAAGAGAGACCTAAGAGGTGGTTGGAATTTTTCTAGGTTTGAATCTAGGTTTGAAGGTTAATAATTTGAAATCTAGGTAAAGTATTGGTGGATTTGGATAACATCTAGATTTGATTAAAAATTTTCTTATGGGTAAATATTTGTTTTGATGTTTTTTTTGCATATTTCTCAATGAAATTTAGGTTGATGATTGTATTTTGATTAAAAGTAAATTTTATGGATTGGGTAGTCTTTTTATATAATTTTTTTTTAATTTTGATTTAGTATTGAATTTGGATGTTAAATTTATACATATCGTTTTTCCTTGATGTTGATGTTTTGAAGGAAATTAAAATAAAAACTAAAGATTAAAACTTCACTTGAAGCACTGTGGTTTGGTGTTTAGGGATTTGGTTAATTATTATTTTTTTAATTAATGTTTTGAAAGAAGTTTTAGTTTTTGTAATGGTTAGTAGTGCAACAAGGTTCTGGGTAAGAAAAAGAAAAGCAATGCAACATGGTTGAATTTGGAGAAGAAGGAGAAGTTGATGAAAAAATGCATTGAAGAAAAAATAAATTTTAATATTTTTATTTTTCTAAGTAAGCCAGAAAATAAAATTAATATTTTTAAATGACTCTCATTTGCCTTCTCAAGAGAGTAGCTTACACGCACTTCTAAAATAGAACAATTGGAGTAATTTATTCCAAATAACAATTTAAGGAGTAAATTAGGCTCAAAAGTTAATTTTTTCATCAATTATTCATTTTGAAAAAGTTCAGATGGTAATTTACACCTTATTTACCCACAAGAAATATTTATGATAGAAAATTTATTTCTATAGAATTTAAATGAATTTTTTTCCGAACCTTTGATGATTGTGCATATTATTTATTTGATTGAATTAAATATCTAACTCGCATTTTTATAATAAAGTTTTCTCTTTCTTTTTGTAATAATTTGTTTTAATTAAATTGGTTTATAGTTTTAAATCCTTAGTTAGTTATAGGCCTAATAAATTAATATTTCTAATACTTATTAAATTTTTAACTATTAAATCTATATTTATATATTAATAAATTAAGTTCAAAGCATAGAGAAAATCATCTACTTAGGACTGTCTAATGTTTTATAATTATTTTCTTTTTTTTTCTCATTAAATCCTTATTTTTTTTATCGATTAAAAATCAATTAATTTTTTATAAGATTACAAATCAATTAATATCACATTTAATAAATAATTACCATAAACAAATATTATATGTGAACTCTTTATCTTTTCTTAGCCAAATATTAAACTTATACACATTTTTTAGAAAAAAAAATAATTTAATGTTCAAAACAAATATGTCAAAAAATATTATTTTGCATATTTTTTAAACAAAAGATTTATTTGTTCATAAAATATAATTTATTATTTTTACATTATTTTAAAAAAATTATTATCTATAAAATTTATGTTAGAGCACAACTTATATATACATATATCTATATACCATATATTAAGAGAAAATAAGAGTTCGAATTTGATTATTTCTTTATGTTTTTTTAAAAATTAAAATTTTATATGATCTAAATTATATAAAATGATTCAAATTAAATAATGTGATTTTTTATTTTTTAATAAGTAAAAATAAATAACAAAACTAATAATTAATAAAATATTGTACAATTTAAAGAAAAAAAGTCTAAAAAATATATGTAGAATAAATATTTAATGATCAATAAAAAAATTAAAATACATAAATATTACAATAAATGCTAGTATTTATAAGAGATTTTAATTGGCAAAGCAATTTAAAAGTCTTTTTTAAATTTGTAATTAACTATATTTAATCATAGATTTATAGCTGTTTTTGTTAGCCTCATGAGTTAGCAATATACTTTTGATGACCGTAAACCTAATATGGTGTGGATTAGCTAATTGTGTTTCTAAGTGTACAGATAAACTTAATTTGATAATTGATGAGCTTGTTTGATAACCATTAGAGCCATATTCAGTATCTGATGATAAGTGTAATAATCAAATGACTAAATGATCCAGAAAAAGTATCAAACGAGAAGATCGCTGAAGAGACACGCTTTAGTCTTCTCTAGTTGTATATAATGTTAAGTGGATCATTCATTTCTATCAGTTGGATGTCTTGTCTTAGTGTCCTAACCTAATAAAATCTATTTTGATAAACTAATCTTACGTGTTTTCTCATAAAAACTATCTTTTGTTGGTTTGCACAACATATTCCTTTGCAAAAGGAATATCCTTTTAGGTTTTACTTGTTTCCTTAGCTTTTTCATTAATCCCAACGACTATCTTCTGATCTGTATATAAAATATTTTTTCTCAGCAGACAAATTATGATTTTGTTGACATCGAAGTATTAGTTTATTGGAAACAAAGTTCAAATGTCTGACAATTTTTCAATTAGAAACAAAGGCAAATGTTTTAGCTGGTATACTTATTTTTATCTTGATTTTCAAAATTTTTATCTCTTAACAACTATAATTTTCCAAATTTATAAATACCCCCTATTCATTCTAGAAATGGATTGATTAAGAGAAATGTTATTGCACCTATAACTCAAAAGTTTTCAAGTTGTGCATTTAAATTGTTTCAATGAATAGTCTTGAAAAAATCATACTCTCTTCATTTGTGCATTTAAGTTTACTTTCCTAAGCTAGTTAATGCATTAAAAATTTTATTAAGCTTGAGTTTTGTTAAATCTTTTATTCATTCAAAATTTCTTTAAGTGCATTGAAAGTCTTGATCCACATAGAATATTTTTAATACTTTAATTTATATTTCTTTGTATCTTGAGATTCAAAGTGTTGTAAAGGTTTTAAGTACCTGTGTAAGCTTGTGGTTGAGTTTGGAGTGTCACAGTCGTCCGTCCCAAAGTTTGTGAGATTCATTTACTCTTGAAAGTAGTGAATAAGTTTTCAAAAGCCTAAGTAAAATCTTAAAGGACTCTGCTGAGGTTATCTTGGATAAGGATAACTTATTTGAGGGATGCCTTAGCCAAATTAAAATAAAGTTGATAGTGAAATACTCAAGGTGTATCCTTAGGGACTAGATGTAGGCATTAGTTCTGAACCAGTATAAATTTTTGTGTCTTCTCTATCTATTTGTTGATGCATACATCTACTCAGTAGTTTCATTTGTTGGTTTTGCATGTGACACTTCTATTTACTAAAATACGTCACACTTAAATTAATTTAATTGATCTTAATCTAAGTCACAAACTTTTAACATAATATAACATCTCTAATTTTTTTTAAAAAATAAGGTTAAAATATTATATAGTCCCTAGGATTTGACATAATTCACTATGTGGTTCCTACAATTTTAAAAACTTACTATATCGTCCTTATATATGATTTTTGTTACATTTAGTGATCCTTATGTTAAACCTTTCTCATTTTCTCTATTAGTGGCATGAGAAAGGTAAAAAATACCCTTTTAATTGACATTGGTAGGAAATAAATAAACACTTTTCAAAAGATCCTGTTAATAGCTCCTCTTTTTACAAAGAAAAAAAGATTCAACTTCATTACATGCCTTTGGAAATTAGAATTTCCTTGCACTTTGAATATAACTCTACTTGAGATGATTGACATTCTTTCTCGTCTAAGTGATTATCTAGATCGAATCATGCCAATTGACCCATATTTAAGGTTATTGGTTGAAATTCTAATTTTTTTTTAAAAAAAATTATTACATGGGTATGGTTTCAAATGAGTTTTAAATCATTTTCTCTTTAATTCATATAAGTTGTGTATTTTTTAATTATTTTGAAATTGTTATTAAATTGTCATTTAGAGTTTTATTCTCTCTAAGTTTAATCAATTGAAATTATAAAGGTTAGTTTGTTTTAGTAATTTTTGATGTTGTTTGTTTGCTCCACTAACAAAAATGACCGCAAGTATATCACTATCGTAGTATAAAGTGAGAACCTAAGGTTGTATCTCTCAAGGAACTTGCATTTGGTTATTAATTTGTTTAACAATTGGAATTAAAAGTAAAAATAATTTGGATTTTAAAAAGTAAATAAGAAATTAAACTAAAGCAAGTAAAATAAGGATATTGTTACGCAATTATATAAAGGAGTTTAGAGATCTAGCAATCCATAGATAATCATCTATGAAATTAAGCAATTGGGTTAATCGATTATGCTAAAAGATCCAATTTTTAATACAATCATCCATTAGATGTTATCGTATTAGCTATCACATTCATAGAGATAATATAGAGAAAACATGCACCAAACATTGAATTTAATGCTAAAACTTAAATTTCCAATTCGTTTTAGAATCTCAATTGAATGGGTTCTGAGTTTGGATTTCCACTCTCGCTCAATCACTCAAACTCTTAATCAAACTAATAAGTGATCAAGAAATAGTTTATAAATCATTCAAGCAATTCAATTAAGAAAAAGTATGGTAAATTTAAAAGACCCAATCACTATATTCATATCATGACTACTTCATAGAAAATGCAGAAATTTAGCTCATAATTGGTTCAAAACTCAACAAATTAACATTAAATCTTAAGGGTAATATGTTTAACATCTCAGTACAAAGAAACCCAATGAAGAATTAAAGAAACAAGTTAAGAAAATAAACCTCAAAGAAGTTGTAGAAATTCTCAACCTCTTTAAAATATTTCAGCTCAAATCTTGATTATAAGTAAAATTCCAATGAAAACTAAGTAAATCTATAGAAACTATAATGAAATCTAACAGAAAGAAGTTAAAACCCTAAAAACTAGAGAATCTATTTTTAGATTTTCTTATAAATATGGAACTGATATCCTAAAACAACAGAAAATCATGTCTTTATATTCCCAGGAAAATAGTGTTTGTACAGCCCCGTCCAACCCTGGGCAGCTACTAGCACGCCGTTGAGTTTTTGGCTCTAGGAAACTGACCACATGGGGTTAGATTGCCCATGACATAGCAGTTTTAGAATTTCTCACTTTAGGAGAAATCTTTATAAGTCTATTGGGTGCAAGTGTGAAATTATAAGTCACCATTTAATTTTTAAAAAATTGTTTGCTTTCCATGGTAATTAAGAAATCGTTTAACTCCATTTTTATGAAAAATGACATTTGCAAAATTTTATTGGAAAAGGCGAGCCTCTAACCTAAGGTGGATTGGGGACTCGTGACTGATAAAAACATTTTTCATTTTCGAAAATCATTTAATTTTCTAAACAAATTTGGCTTATAACTGATTGTATAGATTTGATTAAAAAATTTATGTATGCATGGAATATTTTTATGAAGCATGAATAGGATAAACATACCAGAAGGATGCATGGACATATATAATAGCATGAATGGCAGTTATAAGTAAAAAGCGATGAAAACGAAAAAAAAAATAAGGGTCCTGCCTGTAGCCCAAAGGGTTCTGAGGATGGTACACAACCCCAATAAATAAATAGAAAAGAAAAATAATAAAATGAATAAATACATTAAAATGATAACAGCAAAGGGCATCCATGCTCTAATCTAAAGAGATTTGGAAAGGGCACACATTCCCTAGGAATTAAGAAACCAAACAATAATGATAATGATACAATTTTTGGAACATAGAAATAATACAAGAAAATACATAAAATAAAATAAAATAAAATATAGAAAAATAAGAAAAATAATTTTTTGGATTTACAGCTTCAGAATGGCTTGCCGTCGTATCCCTTTGATTAGAAATTAAATCCTACGCCATTCTTCCTTCTCACGAAGGGTTAGGGTTGTTCTGAGAAATAGTGGATTGTTTGGTTGTGTATTAAAAAGCTACTTCATATTAGTTTGTAAAAAATTATCCATAAATGTCATTAATTAGTTCGAATTTTGATTGTTATGAAATTGCTTAAGTAAATTATTAGGGCTTTTGAATCAAAAATAGAAATACTATGCCAATTAGATATACTACCTTTAGCCTTCGGGACAGGTGATTGAGACAATTTAATGAAGCCAGATCGGGCCTTTGTTGCATTCGGAGAAGTTTGTCTATAGACTAACTGAAAGATGACTTATTAATTGTGAAATGAATGACTGACTGGAATGTAGAAAGTCTGGTGTTTCAATCTAAATTTTTTATTTTTGAGGTGTTTTCCCGTAGAAAACAATTCTGGAAAATATTTTGGCAGGGTTCGGTGTGAAAAACTATCCCCCAAAATTGACCTGGGATTAAATTTATAGAAAATTGTGTTAGAAAAGTCAAACAATTGGGCTCGGAATGCCAAGCCTCTTACTTATGCACCAGAGCCCTGACTCATGTGTTAGAGCATAGACTCATGCATTTGGGCCTGACTCATGCATCAGAGCCTAGACTAATGCATTTGGGCTTTGATGCATGCGTTTAGGCATTAATGCATGTGTTTGGGCTTTGGCACATGGGCCCAGTTTGCTAGGTCCAATCCTGTCTGATTCTGTTCGATTTTTCATATTTTCTGGGTCTATTTGAGGCCCGATTCAAGCAGGATTTGAACGTATGGGCTCATATAGATGGGCTGGTCTTAATGGTATAAAAATATATGTTCACAGCTACCCCTCCCCCTTTAGTAGGCTCATTTTGCAAAAAAACGTGATTGAAAAGTGTGAACACATTAATGGAGTGGGACCTAGAGGTGAGCCTATATAAGGGGCTTTGCAAGGATTGTCATTGTCACAACTTTGTTTTCTAAACTTTTCCTTTTCTTTCCTTTAAGTTTTCTCAGCCAATTAATTTTTAGATGATACCGACTAATAATTTTTAGGAGGAAGACTGATCTGCGCAGTTGCATACGTCTTTAGAATGTGAGGCTGTTACTTTGGTCCGTGGCTCGAACGAAGACTTATTTTCTTATGTTGAGGAATTTTTGGGTTATGAAAATCTACTCTGCTCCTTAACTTATATATTCAGTTCGGACGGTCTTCTTGGTCCTTCAGACATCGTAGTTGGTTCTATTGATTTACCTGGTCCGTCCATTGATTTGGACATTTCTGACTATATTCCGATCGATCTTCCACCCATTGAGGGTGCTGAACCTGTGACTATTCCTAATTCCATTCTTTTATAGAAAGCAAGAACATTTGACTTGGCACAGATATCCTACAGCATTTTTTTCTCTCTCCTCTCTTTTTTCATTGCATTTTATTTTCTATGCACTCTATTTTTTGTTCTTTTATTTTTCCAATGTACACTTATTTTTTTCATGAACTCTTAATTTTTTCACTCATTTTATTTTTCCATGCCAGAAATAAAATAAAATAAAATAAAAGGATAGAAATGAATAGATTTTTACCTCTAGGATGGTGAGTACAATCAGCAGGGTGCTCGATCCAAGCTGTCTGAGGTGCTGGCCTTTTTGGGCCGATTTGAGGTTATGGCTGCTTGTATTTCCCTGGATCATCTATCTGATTAGATGATTCTAGATATTAGATGTACGACCGATAAAAATCTCCTTTTTGCTTTTATTGAGAGGTTGTGGCGGACCACCAATACTTTTCACGTGTATGCGGGAGAAATGACCATAACTCTTATAGAGTAGTCTTGCTTGACTAGCATGCAATTTGGATCCAGGCATGTCATTTTTTACTCTGAGGTATGACATCCTCGTACTCTATTAAATATGCTTGGGTCGATTCCCTATTGTAGTTCTAAAGGGATGGTTTCCTGGTCTTGGCTGATTGCTCACATTAAGGGTATGAATTTGGAGTCCTATTCTATCGACCAGTGTGTTCATGTATGTTTTCTAGCTATACTTTCTGCCATCTTTCTATATAATGAGAGTGTGTCTGTTGATTTGAAGATGCTAACTTCACTATTCGATTTGGATTTGCTTGGTTATTTCGACTGGGCTAGTGTCGCACTATCTACGGCTTACCGAGGGATGGCCATGTTGTCTAGGACTAATGGGACTGCCATTTATATGACTGTGATAGTCTAGGAGTTCAGTATTTCCCTTTTATTTTACTTCTTATATTTTTCTTCCCACAATTTTTTAACTTTGTCTTTTTGTTGCTCTAGGCTTTTTCATACATTTCAATGCTTGCCTCCAGTACCGTTAGAGGGGATATTGTGCTCCCCACGGGGAGAATGTGCTGTAGGGAGTCCTGGGTGACTCTATAGGCTGAAATTTCTTTCTCTAACTATTGAGGTATTTTGGCTATAGTGACTGAGGTAAGCTCTGAATAGCTTCACCTTTCATTTTGCATAAAGATTTCTAATTATTGATCTATCATTTCAGGTTGTCTGGTCACCCTTCGACTACAGTGTTCTGAGGTACATCGACCCTCCTACCATAGCTATCACTTTGACTAAGAGATGGATTATCTTGGGTTCCTCTAACCTTGTAAAATTTTACATTGGCAAGTGAGTCATGGCCCAAATGAGCTCAGAGCAAATTGTGCCAGTCGATCCTTCTTTGCTTATGAGAGAGCCCATGCATCCTTCCTTTTTGGATTTTTGGAGGGTCAGGAGGCCTAGCTAGGATCTACTTATTCGGGATGCCTCTTACCTAGATTTCCTTGCCACTTATTTGATGAGAGGGAGGCCTCCCCTTTTTTCCAGACCGAGGTTAGGTTCTGGTGGTGTCTATTGTTGCTACTTTGAGGTGCGGGCCCCGTACTCAAACTGGGCATTCTATTGCTCAAGCTATGCTTAGAACAAGCTTAATTTCTTCAAGCATAGGTTCCTCAACATTAGCTATGTCTACCAGCTCGATTCAGACTTAGGGAGCCTAGCCTGGCTTTACTGACCATGTCTCTTATCTAGGAGCAGATGGTATGATAAGAGTCCACCATATAGGTTATGACTACCTGCCTGGTACGATGCATACCGATCCAACCATAATTCCCCCGATGGTGAGTTTATGACTTTTTTTGGGTATTATTTCTACCTTTTTCCATGTTGTGACATCTGTTCCTTATAGATTCCTACCAAGATACACACTCAGAGTCATGATATCCACCAGCGAACTTTGTTCACCACCACCCTTACCACTTTGAGCATTAGTGAGGGCCGGAATGAGCTTAGGATCATCCATAGATGTGGTTTCCAGATTGATGATGAAGATGAGGAGGAGTTAGATGAAGAAGGGTGATGGAAGGGTGATTTAACTTGATTGAGGCCCCATCGCCGGTCTTTTTATAAAAACTTTGTTTTATTTTTCTTGTATTTTTTAACTTATGTTTATGAAAATTCTAGAAATTTTCAATTTTGTTTTACAATTTTCCATTTCAGAAATTAACTTTATTGACAAATTGAATTTTGAAAATTATTTGCTTGAAAATTACGCGAAAATGGAATCGGATTTGGTACAAACAAATCACTGAGACGCGCCTGGTAGATATGTGAGCTAGCATATGTGATTGAGCCTCGGTGCATGCACTAGCCTCCTAATGCATGCTTTAGTGGTTGGACATATGTATTAACCCCGTAGCTCAAGTATTTGGCTTTTGGCACATGCGTCAGCACTCTAGCTCATGCGCCCGGCCTTCCGAACCCTATTTTCCTCCTTGATTTTCATGCAATGATATATTCTTATACGAAAATTAATTTTTTACTAGAAAATAGTGAGAAAATACATTCTTTTATAGAAAATTCAGTTTCTTTCTATTTTTGCCTTGCAAAATAGAGCCTCAATTTAATCGCATGAGGTATTGTTAGTGTAAGAAATTGGACCAAGCAAAATCAACCTTGAAGTATGGCATGAGTGCTTTGCTGACCCTTAAAGGTGTCAAATTTGTCTAGGAATTGTTGAATGCTTACATTAAATTTTGGGATCTTGTTGACCATGTTTTTCAATTCAGAGCTGTCATGGATGAGATGTGTCCAACTTTTGAGGAGTTTTCAGTTTTGCTCAGTACGAATCCCGAGGCTGATCTTATTGTTCCCGATGAAAGGGTAGATTACTTTATCTCTTTCAAAAGGCTTTTGGATTTGAGCACTAAGGTTGCTTCTGGTATTGTGAGAGATGATTTTGTGGACATGCTTGCCTTGGCTGACATGTTCTAGGATGATTCCAATGATCCGATTTGGTCAGCTATAAGGCTGAAGGCTTATGTGTATGGCTTATCCACAGGCTATATCTTTGCATGCCCAGTTGGATGGGGTGATGTAAAAGTGGCTGAGATGAAACCCCAGATGGGTGAAGGGAAGTCAATTGCTAGTATGATTTTGGGTGAGACACTGCTGAGCCTTGATTGTCATTGTAGCTTGGGAGAGCCTTAGACCATTAGTCCTATCTTGCTCCAGGTACTTAGCCCTTTCCATTGCTTGTTTATTTTTACACGTATGAGGCCATTTTGACTTTCATATTTCCTTTTAGATTTGGTTGAGAGATAATCTCAAAATTATTCCTAAGCCTAAGAAAAAAAACTATATTCTGTATCCTGGTTTCGTACTTGAAGGATTGTTATCCGCTTTCCTACTGAGAAGGATTGGATTAGTTGGCTGATAGAGTTGAACCCTTTTGATTTGCTTTGGAGACTTGACTAGTATACAATCAAGCAATTTATACTAAGGATCTAAGGATTTAACGACATGTATCTACTTAGTTTCAATGAGGTGATTTAGTATCAAGCTACTTGAGTTCTTTGCTAGATGGGACATGATCAGGATGTGCCCCTAAATGGTCCGCTATTTGAGGAAACTGTTATGAATACTTAAGTGACTAGAGCGATTCTTTACCATTGTATTCGATACTTTATAAGGGTGATGGTGATCCCCAATGATGATTCTGGCAAGCTCCAAGAATACCTCAAATGGTGGATTGAAGCATGCTGGCTAAAGGAGGAGGTTAAGTGATATGCCTTTTTTTTTATCGAGATTGAGGAGTGAGTCTGAGTTTAGACTTAGGAAAATAAGACATTTTGTTTGTTTTTTATTTCTGGTTGCTTTTGATTTCTTATCTTTAGTATTTTATTTTGGATGTTCCAAAAGATGAATAAGACCTCAATAAAATGCATTTTTTATTTTATGAAGCTCTTACTTTTTCCTAAGCCACCCTTTCAGGTTTTCAACTTAGTGAGCTACCTTGATTGTTGCCTAGACCGCCTTTTTAGTTTTTAGTCTATCAGGCTGTACCATAAATTTTGCCTAAACCTCCCACTTAGATTTTTAGCTTAGCAGGTTTCATTCTTTTTTCAATTTTTGTTTATTTATTTTTACTCTTGCATATAATGATAAAGAGTCCAATGAGAATGAAACTTTGAATTTTATCGAATGATTTAGACCGTATTCATGAGGGTTACCTACGTATCTCCTTATAATAGATTTTTGAAAAATGAAGAACTTGGTAATTTTTGGAGAATTAGGTCCACATAGTTCTTGTTATAGAAATGTGATGCCTGAATGCAGGCTCATGCAATAAGAACACTAGATGTAGTATTTCTTGAGCTGGTCAAGGTTGGTAGGATGACTGAATTTTTTGCCGTTGATGTCCATCAGGATGATGCCTCTACCTGTCATGATTTTCTTTGTGATGTAAGGTCCACTCCAAGAAGGTTTGAATTTCCCTCTTGGATCTTGTACGAATTGTCTAATTTCTTTAAGGATGAGGTCACCTTCTTAATGGCTTTGATCATTGACTCTTTTGTTGAAATTCCTTCAAAGTATTAGTTGGTAGTTCTGATTCTGGTGAAAGGCTTCTAACATTTTCTCATTGATTAGGTTTGGTTGGTCATAGTAAGCCTATTATTTTTCAAGTTCAGAAATCTTTGCTTTTTGAAGAACTCTTGTTGATTTAATTTTAAACTTTATAGGCAGGACTGCTTCCATTCTATAGACCAATGAGTAAGGTGTGGCTCTAGTAGCTGACTTATATGTGGTTCTTTAAGGCCTTATTGGTAGCCTCAACTACCCTATTGGTCTGAGGTCTGTAAGGAGAAGACTAATGGTGTTGTATCTTTTCCTTTTTTAAAATTATAGTTACCTCTTTTTAGATATGGGAACCACTGTCTAAAATAATTTCATGCAGTACACCATACTTTGTGATGATGTTCGTCTTGATGAACTGAGCCACCTTCTTTAAGTCCAAAACATGGTAAGGCGCAACCTCCACCCACTTTGTGAAATAGTCAATGACCACCAGGATGTAGTCATGGCCAGTAGATGATTTTGGTGAAATTTTTCCTATAATGTCAATGCCATAAATAGCGAAGGGCCAAGGAGTTGAGATTGGATTGAGTGGAGAAGAGGGGAGCTTTTGAAGCTTGGCATATTCCTAACATTTAAGGCATTTGTTGGAAAATTATGCACAGTCTCCATTCATAGTGAGCTAGAAATAGGTTCATGATTTTATGGGATAAAGCCCATCCATTCATATGGGTACCTTCTTTACCACCATGGATTGCTTTCATGATTCTATTGGCTTTATCCTCAAAAACACACCTTAGGTAGATGTTGTTCTAAGTTTTCTTGTACAGAATATCAACTCTTGGAATGTATCTACTGGCTAGTTCTCTTATGGTTTTTCTTTATGACTTAGAGGCTCCTTTTGGATAGGAACCTTTTAAAAAGTGGTTGTAGATGTCCCAGTACCAAGGGTTCTGCTAAGCTACTTAAATACTTAAGCAATGAGATTGAAAACTCGATTCATGTTTGATGCTTATCAAAATAAGATGTATAAGAAACCCAACTTATATTTCTATCATGGATGTAAGAGTTTCCAGTGCGTCAACAAATCTTTTATGTGTTCTTGGTAAATTGTGAAAAGGCAAAACATCAAAGCTGGCTGCCAAGTCTTCGAGTCGATTATGGTATGGAACCAACCACTCCTCTTTGATTCTCCATTTTCCCAATGCTTAAGAAACTATGAGATTTGAATCTCTATAAACCTCCAGGTTTTTAATGTTAATTTGAATAGTTACTTCTAATCTAGAGACACAGGCTTCATAATCAGCTTCATTGTTTGTTAGCTCAAAATTCAGTTTGATTGCTAGAGGTAAGCTTTCACTAGTCGGCGTAAGGAACACCATCCCGGCACCATATCCTTTGTTATTGGTTTCCCCATCAAAGAATAGTTTTATAGGAATAAAATGTACTCATCAAAATATTTTGGTTCTTCCCAATAATCACCTATTAGGGCAGCATCCAATCAGTCAATAATGAAACTACCCTCGACGGCTTTCTTTTAAACAAACTTGAGGTCATAGGCTGCCAGGACCACCATCCATCTAACCATTTTACTATCAAGGATGAGTTTCTCCATGAGGTACTTGAGTGGACTTTTGTCAATCAGGACATGTGTGATGTATGCCCCCAGATAATGTCTTAGTTTATGATATATTCATACTAGAGTTAGCCAGAGCTTCTCAATGTAGCTGTATCTGAGCTCGTGTGTCAGTATCCTCTTTCTCAAATCGTAGATGGCATTTTCCTTATGAGAATTTGGAGAATTTTGTTCCAATATGGTACCCATGGCTTCATTAGTAACTGTCAGGTGGAGCAGTAACTACTTGCCCTACCTAGGAGGCTGTAGAACGTACAAATTTAAGAGGTATTGCTAGATCTGTTCAAAGGCTTTCTGGACCACAGGTGTCTACCAACTGGTGGATGAATCAGTAGAGGAAGTCTTTTTCAATAGATTTAATATAGGACCATAGGTGTCTACCAACTGGTGGATGAATCGACTGATGTATTGGAGGAGACCCAGGAACCCACTTATCTCTTTTTCTTTTTTAGGAGGAGGTATGTTAATAATTGCTTTGGACTTGGTAGGGTTGATCTCAATTCATTTTTTGTTGACCATATAACTGAGGAGTACTCCTGATGAGGCTCTGAATATGCACTTGGTAGGATTGAGCTTGAGGTTGTACTGGTGAAGTCTAAAGAACTTTTCCAGTGCTTGCAAGTGTTGTTCAGCTATAGTGCCTTTTGTGAGTAGTGTATGCCCTAAATCTTACACTCAGCATGTGAATGTAAATGAAAATCTAACTAGCTCTAGTATATATATTCTTTAAATGAAACCATTCCTTGTATCGAACATATATATGTCTCTTATACAATCTATAGGGAATCTATACTTAAAGAGTTTATGAATATGAGTGATAGATTTCCCTTTATCAAATACTTTAAAGGCTATTCATGATCATAGAATTATTGGTAGGGACGCCATTAATCCGATAGACCATCACCTTTGTTGTCATCCATGAAAAGTTTGAGATACTTATTAGTATAGAGGTAGTGAGTCTCATGCTATAGACATGTAATGTCATGGCAACACGTGAGAATACTCATGGAATGATTAAGTTAAATAGTGACATTAGATGATGGATATATGGGTCGTTATCAACTAGTCAATATACCATCATCTAGATCATAATTGTGCATATAATCCTTAGATTGACATGACATGTTATCTGGCATATGTGTGGCTATGGTTTGATACTACTACATACCAATGATAGTCATGTGTTGGCATATGGCATGTGGTGGCCATAATCAATGATATGTTGGGATAAGTGTCCAACCAAGAAAGGATTCATTAACTTATGTGACCAAGGAAGAAATCCTATGACTTCTGATGGTTCTTGATATTAGAGTGGATAAGTTTTAATAGAAAGAGTTTTTAGTAGGAACCAAGCTTATCAAGAACCCAAACCAGATAGAGGTCATAAGATCTGGCATATAGGGTTTGACTATTCCATGACCCTAGATAAGATTGGGAATTCATAATAAAGGGATTTGAGTGCACTATAATTATGATCAAGAGGTCCATGAAATGTCAATGATATGATTATTAACATTCATTTCTAATTAGTTAGTCATGATATGTTATGTTAGACGTCGTTCACGACTTATGAGACTAAGTGTGTAATTAGGTTAACACACTTGGTGGCTAGAAAAGAGTTTTATTTATCCCATTGCTAATTAGAACATAAACCTAGTAAGTCACATACCATATAGTAATTCCCATTAGCTTGTATGAATCATATTAATGATTAATTAAGGAGTTTAATTAATTATTAATGATGATTGAATTGAACATGTAATTAAATTTACAAAGATGCTAGCATATCTTGATGTTTAATTCACAAAAAGGATAATTTTAATTATGTCTTAGTCTGTATGAGATACAAATGGGTATGACTAATTGAAATGGTTTTGGACAATCAAATAAAATAATTAAGCTTAATATGAGATGTTAGCTTAATCCATATTAAATGTGGTTAATTACGGTTTAAGGACGATTCCTACTAACTGAAGTCCTAATCTATTAGATTAGTTTACTAGTCAAATGGTCAACTAAGTCAAATAAACTATGTTCCTAATTTTCTCCTTGGTTTAAGGAAAATGTTTGGGGTATATAAAGTATGTTGGTATCTTCTTTTTGCCTAATCTAATCTCACTCTACACATTTGAAAAAGATGAATAACTATTCATTTTCTTCAACCTCAAGCTAGAGAGGGAAACTGTTTAAGAGTTAGAGAGAGAAAGCTTGAAATTCAAACTAAATTGAGAGAGAAAGTTTGTTTTCAAGAAGAGTTCTTTAAACATAAACTCTTGTTCAATTAACCTTTGAGAAAGGAGTGTGGAGAAGATTTAAAGTCTAATGCCAATCCTCTAGTCTCAAGTTCTCAAGTAAAGGAGGAAGGATCAAACATTTGGGTGACCAAAGAGAGAAGATTCGAGCTTCTTGAAGAGAATTAGAGAATAAGCTTTTAGGAATAGCTAGATAGGTCTAAAGCTAAAGGCTTCACACTTGGAGAGCTTAATGAAAGAGAGTGAGAGGTATTTTTACTTTAAACCTTTTCTTTGTTCAACTTGGGTTTTGT
>CAOJBK011409617.1:0-10462 GCA_948294925.1 Codiaeum variegatum | reverse complement strand
CACTCAAATCCCTTCATTACGGATTCCCAATCTTAGCTAGGGTCATGGAATAGTCAAACCCTATATGCTAGATCTTATGACTTATATCCGATGTGAGTTATCGATAAACTCGATTCCTACTAGAAACTCTTTCTAGTAAACCTTATCCACTCTGGCCAGAGATTTGCATATCAAGAACAACCATAAGTCATAGGGTTCCTTTCTTTGTTACCCAAGTTAATGAATCCTTTCTTGGTTAAACGCTTATCCTAACATACCACAGATTATGGCCACCACATGCCATATACCAATACATGACTAGCATCGATACGTAATCAATAACAAACCATAGCCACCAATATGTTAGATAACATGTCACCTTAAGTCTAAGGATTGTATGCACAATGATTATCTAGATGATGCGATATTGACTAGTAAGTAGCGACCCATGTAACCATCATCTCATGTCACTATTCAACTTACTCATACCATGAATATGCTCACGTGTTGTCACGACATCACATGTCTATAGCATGGGAGTCATTACCTCCATACCAATAAGTATCTCATACTTATCATGGATGACAACAGAGGTGATGATCTTCTGAATTAATGGTGTCCTTACCAGTAATCCTATGACCATGAACAACCTTTAAAGCATCTGTATAAACGGCAAGTTGTCACTCATATTCTCAAACTCTTTGAGAATAGATTCCTTACAGAATACTTAAGGGACATATATACATTCGAGATAAGGAATGTTTTCATTTAAAGAAGATATATACTTAAACTAGTTAGGTTTTCATTTACATTCACATACTGAGTTTAATCTCTAGGGCATACACTACTAACATATATAACTCTCAAAGATTTATCAATCCTTTGTCCCAAAACAACCCTCAATACATAATTTGATGCATCATAGATAAGCTCGAAGGGTAAAGACCAATCGGGGGTAACAATAATAGGAGCAGTAGTCAAATACTCCTTCAAAATATGAAAGGCTTCCATTTATTTATCATTAATCTCAAAAGGGACATCTTTTCCTAATAGCCTACTCAAAGGTTTGCTAATTTTGGAGAAATCCTTAATGAATCTCCTATAACAACCATCATGGCCTAAAAAGCTCCTTACCCCTTTTACAGATGTAGGAGGGGGTAAGTTAGAAATCAAATTAATTTTAGTCTTATCAACCTCCATACCTTTACTAGAGACAATATGCCCTAAAACTATGCCATGAACAACCATGAAATGACTTTTCTCCTAACTCAAAGTTAGATTGCATTCAATACTCCGTTCCAAAATGGAAACAAATTTACTCAAGCAATCATAAAAAGAATCATTGAAATCAAAAAATTCATCCATAAATACCTTAATGTAATCATCAATTATGTCAGAAAAGACTAACATCATGCATCCTTGAAAGGTTGCTGAAGCATTGCAAAAGCTAAATGGCTTCCACCTGAAAGTAAATGTCCCAAAAAGATAAGTAAAGGTCGTCTTGGCCTGATCCTTTGGTGTAATAGCTAATTGATAATAACTTAAAAGTCCATCAAGAAAATAATAGTATACATGAACAGCTAGTTTATCTAACATTTGGTCAGTGAACGGTAATGGAAAGTGATCATTTTGGTAGCATTGTTAAGTTTTCTGTAATCTATACACATGCGCCACTCCATCACTGTCCTTATTGGGACTAATTAATTCTTTTCTTTTTTTACTATTGTGATTCTCATTTTCCTGGGAACCATGTAATTGGAACTAACCCATTCACTATCAGCAATGGGGTAAATCACCTCTTCATTAAGCAACTTAAGGACTTCCTTTTTAACTACCTCACTCATTGTTGGGTTCAACCTACGTTGCATATCCCTTTTTGATTTTTCCCCTTCCTCTAAGATTATTCTACGCATGTAAGTGGAAGGACTAACTCCCTTAATATCACTCAAACCCCAACCAATGACTTGTTTTAGTCTCTTAAGTTCATTAATCAATCTTTGTTCCTCTTCCTCACTCAATTTAGATGATATAATCATAGTAAAAGTCTCACTCTCACCAGGAAAAATGTACTTTAGATGCTTTGGGAGTTCTTTAAGCTCCAAATTTTGAGAAGGTTCCTTCTCAATACTTTGGTTCAAAGGCAGCTCTAAAGTTTCGATTTCACTATCCTCAACTAACTCAGCCACATTCAAATCATCTAAGTAATAAGAACTAAAGAATCAGTTTCGTCCTTAAGTGTAAGTGTAGATTCAAGTTTGTCATAAAAAAACATGTTGCTCAAAAAAATTATCCATAGTAGAATCAACATAACCAGTAAAGCAACATTCATCAATAGGTGAGTTTTCAATATGAATTATGCTATAGTGTGTGAAATTGTTAAATATTGAAAATACAACAATTTGACCCAAAACAAACATAGTAAATTTTCCATATTTCACATCAATTATAGTGTTTATAGTTTCCATAAAAGGTCCCCCTAATAAGATATGCAATTCTGACCAATTAGTCAAACCATTACCCATTTCAAGTACAACGAATCAATAGACACAATTAAACTCTTAACTTGTACTGGCACATCTTCAATAATTCTCTTAGGGAATCTCAATAACCTATCAACTAAGTTCAAGTACATTTTAGTGGGTTTCAACTCACTAAAATTAAGTTGGAGAAACAAGGCGTAAGGTATCAAATATCAATAATGAAGCTACTAGGGTCTAAAATAAGCTAGAGTTTTGTTCCACGCATCTCTTCGATTTGCTACCGCTTCTGACCATGGTTGGCTAGCTACCGAACGTGTGACTAGACAACTAGTTGGTATCACAAAGATGTTAAAACCTATGCAGAAAAAATAATATGATCTTATTGTAGAATAGACAGTTGTAACTAGCAAAGAGCAACATAGCTATGCTCAAATTATGGCTTTTGATGCAAGCCATTCACCTCAATAAAATGCACAAGTAACTGATATAAGGGGCTATGTATCATTCTTGTTCTTTTTTTTTTGTCTAAAATTATACTAACAAATAGTGACTGCAAGTATACAAGCTACCGTAGCACAATATGAGAACCCAAAGCCATACTACCAAGGATCACTACTCAGCTTTATTAGTTTGTTTCTAAAGTGCAAGTAAAATTAAAAGAAGTTTAGATTTTAGATTTAAAATGAAAAGCAAAATAAACTAGTAATTAAAAGTAAACAATGAAAATATAGAATATGCAATGATATGAAAAAGTCTAGGGAAATTAACAATCCATAGTCCATCTTCTATGAAGTTAAGCAATTAATTTAATGAGTTTAAATTTAATTATCCAATTATTAATGAAATCATTCAATTAGAACTTATTTTGCTAGCTATCGCATTCATAGAAGTAAAATAGAGAAAATAAGCATCAAACAAAGGATTTAAGACTAAAACTCATATTCCTAATTCGTTTTAGAATCTCAATTGAATAGTTTCAGGTTTAGATTTCCACTCTCGCTTCATCACCCAAAACCTAAGTTAAACTAATTGGTTATAGAGTAATTGCTTATGATAATTAATCCGATTCAATCAAGCAAAAGTTAAACATGAAGCAAAGAATAAATTACTATTATTCATATTAAGACTACTTCATGCTCAATCTCTAGATAATAACAAATTTAGTTCATGATTGATTTAATTCTCTTCAAATAAATAATTAAACTCATAAAAATCATGCTTAGTCTCTTAACACAAAAAAATCCAAAATAATTAAAGCAAATTAGTAAAGAAAATAAACCTCAATTAAAGTATGAAAAATCCCAATCTCTTTGGAGAAATTCAAACTTCAATCTTGAATACAAACTAAATTGATGAATAATATCTCCCAAATCCAAATTAATCCTTAAAAACTACGTTTCTCTCTCTAGAAAACCCTTTAGACACTAATTAGGAAGAACTTTGGATTGAATGAATGACTAAGTAAAAAAGCTAACAAAATTTAACCTAAAAATTGTGAAATTTCCTTTTTATATGCGTTTTCAAGCTACAGCACAACTCACTAAGCTCACGCACGACCCCATGCCAATTCCTTCTGCCCCGTGCGATTAAGCAAAATTTACTCAGTAAATGGCATGGCTTGAGTTCAATCCACACGGCCTTAATTGATTTCGCACGGCCCATGCCTTAACCAATTTCTTACAATCTTCAAAGTAGTGAGTTGCACGATCTAAATTTGATTGGCACAACCTCAATGTGTTTTGGCTCAGCCTATGGCTTACATGAATGACTTAAAAAACCAAAAATTTCTCCTTTCTAATCTACTAACTCAAGAACTCCATCTTTCAATTCAATTGCTCTGTTTTTGCATAAATTCCTGATTTTCTCTTAACACACACATTAAACATAATTTTTAGGTAACAATAAACTAAATACTAAGGGGAAATATGTATAATTATGCATAAAACAATCTCTCAGGCTGCTTATGACTGGATAATTAAGATGTGCAACTCAGCCTTGATTGAAAATTTGACCTTAAGAAAGGGAGATAAGCCATAGAAGATCTTAGATCTAAAAGAGACTTTGAATCAAAAATGGAGTCTGCACGAGCAGTGGCATCTCATCTTCTCAGGGAATTATTTTTTTTTCTAAATAATATTGCCCTCCAAGGAGTTATGTATGGAAATTTAGAGAAAAGAAGTGATGTCTTTGAAGCTTGGTCATTTTCAATTGTAGTAATGGGTGCCAGATTTCAACCCAAATGCATAGAAAACCATTATAGCTCAGCTATGAGTGAGATTATGCTCTCTTCCTTGGGAATATTGGGATGAATAGATTCTTAAGGATATATCTAAAGGCATTGGAAATATTAGGAGAATTGACAAGGCAGCTCTCATTAGCAATTTTGGTCACTTTGAAAAGATGTTAATAGATATGGATCTTGTAGAGAATTATCCAACAACAATGCAGATTGAGTGTGCAGGAAAGCATTTATTGATTGATGTCATTTATAAGAGTATGCCACAGTTTTATAAGATATGCTCCTCAATCGAGCACTAGGTCTATGATTGTGACAAAAATAAGAAGCCAAAGGAGCCTAAGAGGGATGGTAATGGTAGGTGCTCAAAATCCAGAGTTTGATCTAGAGGAAGTTCTAAGACTCATAAAGAGTAGCAGCAGGTTGCAGATGCGCTAGTGAAGCCAGTTTTGGCTAGATTGAATGTGATGGAGGAACGAAAGAGCAAGACGACATTTCTACCCTAGAGGGAAAGTTTAAATCATGGACACACTCATGGTACTTTTCCAGCAATGGAGGACAGACCAGCAACTATTGAGACTTCTAATGTTATTCTTGCAGGTGTTGCTGATTCTTTGACTCCTGTTTCTAAGAAGCAAAAGTGGGCAGATTAAGTTGAGGAAAAAGGGGAATGGAAAATGGATAAAAGCAAAAAATCTAAGTTTCATTTTCCTAAACATAAATATAAAGTCACTCTCACCAAAAGGGAGACTAGACCTCCACAATGTTTGAATTTATGAAAGTCCTTTATTGGAATTGTAGGGGTATTAGAAATGTTGATACCCAAAGATATCTTTTTTTAGATTTGTTCTCCTATTAAGATGTCTTTGCTTTTTATTGCTAAACCTATGGTTTCATTTTATGATGTTAGTTCAAAGTTTTTGAATTCTTTGGGATTTAAAGTAATGGTTGTGAATAATAAACAACCAGCCTCTTTCTAGGTTTTGTTGAGTGTTAATTTGGGAGAGTCTATTAATGTTTTTATTGAATATGTGGTTTTTAATGACAGTGTGAGAGTCTCTTTTATGTATGGTAGGGTTTTGAGAAATAGGAAGTTAGAGCTTTGGAATGAGCTCACTTCTCTCAATCCTTCACTATAAACTCAATGGCCTCAGAAACTTTACTGAGCATAATGAGGTTCTTCAACTGCCTCATACTGGAAGTATTTTTCTTGGTGTAATAGGAGAGGTGGTAATGCTCGGGTTGGAAGTCTGCTTGATAGAGCTTTCATATCTCAAGGATTACTAGAAAAATGGTTAGCCATTTATTGTGTTGCACTTGGCAGGCAATGTTCAGATCATTTTCCACTTGTAGTTGGATGTCATAACAAATATTTGGATTTGAAGGCTCGTTTTAGGTTTCAAACTATGTGGCTCATGTATTTGGAGTTTAGGAAATTTTCTAAAAGCGAAATGTGAAAGTTTCTCTTTCAGGCTGCCTCCTTTACAAGCTCTAGCAAAGAAACTTAAAGCTTTGTGAAAATCTCTTAAAGAGTGGAATAAGAATGTGTTTTTCCACTTTGATGTTAATATTAATAATGTTGAAATTTCTTTGTAGGATATTCATAATCGAATCTCCATTGAGGGCATTTCAAAAGAATTAAGAAAAGAGGAGATTAAAGCACCGGCAACTCTTGCTCTTCACACGAAACAAAAGGAAATCTTTGATAAAGAGTGGAGTCGCATTAAATGGTTAGAGGTTGGAGACCATAACACTACTTTTTTTAACAAGCTAAACTCTATTTGGTAGCCTCTTAAATCTATATTAGTAATGAATATCAACAATGCATTAGTGTCTGACCCACAAGCCATTAGTGATTAAGTGGTGGAGTATTACAACAATCTTTTTAAATATCCTATCCAATCTCCAGCTGACCTTTCAATTGTCAAGGAGGTGATTTTGTATGCTATTAGTGATGAGGAGAATCTACTCCTTTCTGAATTGCCTTTAGTTAAGGAAATAAAGAAAGTGGTGTTTGGCATGGATGCTTCCAGTGCTCCGGGCCCAGACAGTTTCAGGTAGTTTTTATACAACATTTTGGGACCTGATCGGTTCGAATGTCTGTGGAATTGTATCCTCTTTTTTTGACATGGAGTTCTCACCCTAGGAATTAACTCAAGCTTTATGTTGTTGATTCCTAAATTGAAGGAAGCCCTTGTTATTGATCAATATAGGCCGATAGTTCTTAGTAATTTCTATGCAAAGATCATTTCTAAAATTCTTGTAGATCATTTGGGCCCCATTGACACTAGAATTTTATCAGCCAATCAATTTGGATTTTTGAAGAACAGACTTATTATTAATTGTATGGCTCTTGCATCTGAGGGTGTAAACTTACTTGAGAAAAAACTACTTCAGAGGGAACATGACGTATAAAATTGATATTCGGAAAGTATTTGACACTATTGACTGGAACTTTTTATTTGAAGTTTTGGAAGCTTTTGGATTTTCTTTGAAATTTAGGGACTGGATACTGGAAATCTTTTCCTATGCTAGGTTATCCATTTTAGTTAATGGTTCTCTAAAGGGGTATTTCTCTTGCTTTAGGGGATTCGACAAGGCGATCCATTTTCTCCCTTGTTGTTCTATATAGTAAAGGATTTTTTAAGCAGAATGCTTCTTTGTATGGTTGAGTGTGGTCAGTTCAATTCTATGAGCTACACTGCTAAGCAATTCTTTCCTTCCCACTTTTTATATGCGGATGACTTGATTATCTTTGGGAAGGCTATGAAGAAAAATATTAAGAACATATTTGATGCTTTTGAGTTGTATGAATGAATCCCTGGTAAACAAATCCCATTTTTCTTTTAGTAAGGCAGTGACGAATCAAAGGGCTAATTTACTTATTATAGGGAAGGATATCAGAAGGGGATCTTTGTCGTCTACTTATTTAGGAGTTTCCTCATTTGTTGGGGGTCCTAAAACACGACATTTGCAGTCAATAGCCAATAAAATAATCAAAAAATTCTCTAATTAGAAGGCGCTTATCTTTCTTTTGCTGGTCGAGTTTCATTAGTAAACTCTATTATCTACAGGTGGTTTTTTTCATTCTTTTTCGGTTTATAAATGGTAAAAAAACTAATAACTTTGATACGTAGGGCCATGTGAAACTTCATATGGACAGGTTTAGTGGAGAAGAAGAAATTGGTGATGGTTTCTTAGGATAACTGTTATTGTAGCTTTGCCAATGGGGGTCTAGGATTAAAGAATCTCAGACTGCTCAATACGACGATGCTTTCTGCAATTGGATGGCACCTATATTCCTGTAAAAGTTACTTTATCACATTATTGAGAGGTTGATTCCTTTACAATTCTAGTAATCCCAAGCTAAACTCATCCTGGTCTTCAATTTGGTCTTCTTTGAGGGAGGTCTTTTCTATTTTACTAAAGGAGTTGATATGGTTAATTTACGTGAATTAAAATCAAAATTTTTAGATAGGTCGTTGGATTGAACTGCCTGTTGTTGTTTTTCTTGGCATTTTGATTCATGAGCAAAGGAGATTATTGGATTCGATTAGCTCTTTTGTCAATGGTAGCTATTGGAATTTGCTAAATAATTTGGATAATAAGACACCTCAGCCAAAACCAATATTATATTCCTCTCTTCTACTGAGGATTTTTGCATTTGGAAGAGATCTTTGAATGGGAAGCATTCAGTGAAGAGCTTTTATTTATTTCTAACTAATTCTCATTTTAATATGGAATGGTACGATTTTGTTTGGAAAGCTTTTATTCCCCTATCTTGTTCGACTGTAGCTTGGAGAGCCATTTTAAATTGACTCCCTATAGAAGATCAACTTCAAAAGTCAGGTTTCAAGATTGCTTCAAGGTGTGCTCTTTGTCAAGATAGTGTGGAGTCGGTCCCTCATCTCTTTATGAGCTGTCAAGTTGCCAACTCTTTATGGGATGTTGTTGTTGCTCTATTTGGCAGTCGTGTTCACTATTCAAATGGTCTTTTGGACCTTATTTTGGCAAAATGGATGTCCATCAGCTCTTAGATAAAACCATTGTGGAATGTGGCAATTATTTCAGTTATTTAGATCCTTTGGGGTGCCAGAAATGCTTGTATTTTTTTTATAATATTGATGTTAATATGTTCTCTCTATTTAGGAAATTGTGGTCTTCTATTATTAAGGGAAGTTATTTTAATGTAGGCCATATGAATGGGAATTTTAATGAGCTGAAATTACTTAATACGCTTAGTCTTTCGGATATCCCTAAAAGAGCACCATGAATTTTGGAAGTAGTTTGGTAGCCCCTTCTTTTAAATTTTGTTAAGTACAATACTGATGGATTTGCGTGGGGAGCTCCTAGTCTTTCTGGAGCTAGAGTTATTTTTCAAACACCCAAAGGATTTTATTATGGATCTTTCGCCTTTCATACAGATACTGATTTCCCTTTAGTTGTTGAACTAAAAGAAGCCATGTTTGCAATCTCTACAACTGTTGACAAAGGTTGGTGAAACTTATGGCTTAAGTATGACTCATAATATTTGGTGTCTATTATTCGATTATAGGCTTCTGATGTTCCTTGGCATTGTTGTTTGGATTGGGAAAAATGTTTGCATAATATTGCTTCCTTTAATCTTATTATTTCTCATATTTATAGGGAAGGTAATAGAGTGGTGGATAGTTTAGTTAGTTATGGAGCTTGTAATGAAGGTCAATTTTAGTGGGATGCTTTCCCAACTTTTTGTAATGTTGTAGTCTATGATGATTTCAGCTTTAAGAAGAACCATAGATTTTTTCAAGCCTTCTTTATTTTAGGTTTTTATGTTTGATCTTTTAGTATTCTTTTTATTTCCATTAATAAATTAGATATGAGAATTTTAAAGATTACATTTCAGGAGTGCCAACCTACTTGATATATCCTATTGTAGTCTCCCACCTCATTCTCCCATCTTTACTTAAAAAAAGAGGCAATCTAAAGGTAGTCGGGATGTGAGAAAGAAGGATGATGATGTGGAATTATCTAAACAGAAGAATGAGACTCTAAATGTTTTGAAAGAGGTAACCAATACAAATCAATACAAGTTGTGTGGCAAGGCCACTCAAGATAGTACTAAGGAACTTGAGATATTGGATATTGTTACTTATAAGGTAAATGATAAAAAAAAAACTAAACCATGTTGTTATAACTATTCTGAATTTGGGAGAATCTCAATCTGGAAAAGAGAAAGGAACTCAAAATGTGAATACTTTCCATCATTTAATGTTTTCTTTAAAGAAACCTCTTGATCGAAAGAAAGATAATGGTATCAAATTAGGGAACGCTCCCATTTCAATGAAATGGAGTTTGGCTCTCATCCAAAAGGTGAAAAATCAACCACTTCTATAGACTCTATTGTCGTAAGAGAGCAAGATACAACAACTAATTTGTTAGATATAGATGGACTAGCTATAGAAGTTGATAAGGTTTCCTTAGTTTTAGTTGAAGATGACTTTGATGAGTTTATTATAGAGATAGTTGATCATTACATATAACCTTGATTTTATTTATCTCAAGTATCGAATACTTATATCTGTTACCTTTCTGGATTTAAGTCTCATTGTGTGGAACTGCCAAGTTACAAGTAAAAAAAAAATAGTAGTCAAAGACATATTGTATAAGAATTATTGTAACTTTCTTATTAAACTAAGAGTTAGTGGAGATAAAGCATATGATATTATTTGCAAGTTGGATTTCCTTGGTCTCATAGAGTTGAGGCACAATGATTTTTTGGGCAATA
>CAOJBK011408935.1:0-12187 GCA_948294925.1 Codiaeum variegatum | reverse complement strand
GAGTTATGTAGCTCGAGTTATACTCAAAATACCAAGACATATTCAAACCAGTAAGATTTTTGCAGCATAAACAGTGAGCTCTCACAACTCCTGTCACGGCCCATAATGGGGACCATGAGAAGCTATTGTTTCTCCATTTTCTCAGCATTTCTCATGAACTCGCTCATAGATTGTGAGCCAAACCATGGGGCAGTCCTGGGCCTTGATTTTTTGCTCTATTTTGGTTCATTTTCTTTGTCTTTTGAGCCCGAACCTTGAAATTATTCCTCCTAGATCCGAAATTCAATTGATTGCTTAGAAATGACTGAAAACACTAGAACAAACACATTAAATTAAATTTAACAAGTAAAATACACTAAGAATATATGATAAAATCATGTATAATTTGTTAGTTATCAATGACATAACAGTAGTCATGGTGGATTAACCTTCCTAAGGAAGGTTGGTCAATTGGGAATAAGCAATTTGGGGAGAGAGACCTCTCTAACAAAGATTGGTCTTCTCAGGTGTAATGATAATTACTTAGGAGCACAGTATCTGTAATGAGATATGTTGAATCACCCTCCTCAAATTCATTGAGTATTGTATTTAGATTATTTTCTAGGAGGCGATTTATGTTGTTATTTAGAGTGGGAAGCAAGATTTGGTCGACAACGGTGAGATCTTGAATTTTATGATAGAGGGCCTTGCAATCATTAGTTTTATAGCCCGACCCTTGGTGGTAATCACAACTCTTATTCATGTTAAAGCACTTTAGTAGTGGATTGGGAATTGGATTATGTTCCAATGGTTTAAAGGCACCCTTCTCTATACCCTATTTTAGGAGATAGCTCAGTGTTAATACCCTTAAGTTGGTGAATTCCCTTCATTGAATTTGAAGTGGCTTATGTGTTGAGACTGCATTAACTCCACCCTCTTTCTAAGAGTTGTTCATTTTCTTAAATTTAGAGGATGAGGTCTAAGTTTCATCCTTGATGAGGCCAGAGTCCACCCCATCTTCAAGGCGTGTACGAACAAGAATCAAAGTCTTGAAATACATAAAGTATTATGTCATCATTTTATCTCAATACAAAGGCACTAAGTTTTTTACCACTTTGTCAATTTTCTTAGGTTTAGTTGGTTTGTTTACCATTTGGGAGGCTTTCTCCCTTCATCTAGTAATGAAAGATGAGAAGGTTTCTTTGGACTATTATGTAGTCATTTCAGGATCCCTTCTTTTAATATCCACTTCTTGATTATAGGAAAATTATTTTACAAACTTAGTACATATATATTCTCATGTCTATTTCTTGGAATTATCTAATTATACAAACTAGGTCAGATCTACACTAGTAAACGACTGTTGAAAGAGCAGTGCAAGGAGCTCACCTTCCACACCCAAGAGACGGAGTGTCCCATCAAAGATCCTCAAGTGAGTTTCAGGGTAGGAGGTACCATTAAATTTCTCAAAATTTGGCATATGGAATTTCAGAGGTAGTCTAGCGTTAGGGAAAGGACTTAGTGCCTTCACGTCCAGGAGCTTTTCTTTCTTTTTTAGAGCCTTCAGGGTCATTTCTATTTCCATATACTTTTCAACCATAATTTTAAGGAGTGGATGATCTTGAACCCCTTTTAGGAAAGAATCCATAATAGGGGTAGCTGGGTGCTATTCCCACTGCTAATAGGTGGATTCAGGATGATGACTTCATAAACCACAATGTCTTTTCCAAAATTGGAGGGGGAAGCATGGTTGTTAGGTTGATCCCCAACTTGTGATAGCATGGCTTAAACCTTGCCCAAAATAATCTACTATTGGGAGAGGGTTTCTTATTGAGTCTTCATGGCTTCCTTTTGCCTTCTCATGAGTTCAGTGAGCATGGCAGTGATGTTAGAGGGTGGAGTAGTAGCATTAGGAGCAGTGGCATCACCAATATGGTTAGTGTTGTTTCCTTCCATGTTGGACATGGTGACCTTTGAGGAAAGGAAAAGAAATTTGAGTATCAACTCTTTTGAAAATAATGGTAAAGCCAACATTAGACAAGTAGGTTTGAAAGAGGGTAAGTGTTTTTAGGAATTTGTTTAGAATAGGTGCACTTTACCCAACTTCAGTTTTTTTGATGTCGTGAAGCATGCATGTATGCATGGATGAAAAAGATTTCATGATGACAGTAATATAAGAGTTATTATGGTACACAGGACTTAGGGTTGGACTCTAATCATTACATGATGAATCCATAGTTTTAATGATTCCCCAATGCCTGGAGGTATGATATAACTAACCACATGTGAACCAAGGAGGCTTGCTTGGGTTTGGCGGTATGTGCGACCACGTTATCCCAACCTAAAAGATCAGAGGGTACATCTTGAAGTTAGATTATTTCACTATCGGTAACGAAGTCCTAAGGAAGGAAGCTCACTTGATGTTACTCTCTATCTAAGTTTTCCTAGTATACAGAAGCCTGTGAAGTGATGCATGAAACCTAATTTCACATAGTGTTAAGCCAAACCATTATTTTTTAGAAAATAATATACTTAATTTTTATTAGTGTTCCAAATGTCCCCAATGTAGTCGTCAGCTGTAAGGCCTCGCCTAAGCGGCCCTTTGGATTTTCCAGTGTGCCTTCAAATTTATGACTTGAGTAAACCAACGATACAGGGTCAGATTGCACATGACGTTCTAGATTGTGGTGGAGTCCCACATTTGTGCATCCATATATGTTTGTTGGCATACACATCACGTATGTGTTCAGAGTCGCCATCTAATACTTTATGAAAATAAATTTTCCTTAAGTGATTAAGAAATCTTTTATGAAAAACTCCATTTTAGAAAAAATGATTTTTTACCCAATTGAAAAGGCTGTTCTTTTTTAACGAAAGGGGTTTGGGGATTCGTGATCTGATAAAACAATTTTCATGAAAATTAGTTCTTACCATTTACATAATAACTTTTGGCTTAAACGTATGCAATTCTGGTTAAAATATGATTTTCCTATATGCATGAACATATATCACAATAATCATGAATGTAAGAACATGTCATAATACACATGACAAACCATAAAGTAGTAAAATAATGATTTGACCAGGGGTCCTTCCTTTAGCCCACTTCAAGTTCTAGTAAAGGCACACTACCCCAAAGAAAGTAATTAGATTACATCACAAAACAAAGATAAAAATCAAGGAATCTCCCCTACACTCTTATGTTCTGGGAGGAGCACACATTCCCCAATACAATCCATACACAATAACATAAGGATAATAGAATTAGAATAATTGCATTAATTAATAAAAGGAAATAAATAACGTAAACAATAATAATGAAGTGATCAAGTAAAAATAAAAGAAAACATATATTTGAAGTAAAAGCCATGAAATGGCTTACTGGCATATCCTTATGAATGGGAATCAAGCCCCACACAGTTCCCCTTTGTCACAAAGGGTAGGGGTTATTCTGATAACAATGGGATGATTTGGTTATGTGTTCAAAAGCTAATCAATTTTATTTAGTAAAATTGTTAATCGAAAGGCTAATAACCATTTCAAATTTTGATTAATAAAAACTAATTTTTAAATGGGGTAGTTTGGCTATGTGTTCATAGCAGATTGACATTATCATAAAAAATCTACTACCAGTGTATCAGGATAGATTGATAACATAGTACTTGCTTGATTTCAAAGCATTAGTGAATGTTGGCCCTCACCTAGAAGATTGGTTAGAGTCGGGCCTCATCAAAGATGAAACTTAGACCTCGTCCTCCCATTTCAAGAAAATCAATAGTACCCAAAAAGAAGGCGTGGTCAATGTAATTTTGACTCGAATGCCTATTCAAATCAAGTAAAGAGAGTTCACTAATCTGAGGGATTTGACACTGAGTTTTCTCCTAAAGTAATGCTTATAAAAGGGTGCATTCCAACCATTGGAACCCAAGCACATTCTGAACCCATTACTAAAGAACATTAATATGTCTAAAAGGTGTGACTACCATCAAGGGCCAAGAAATAAAACTAATGATTGGAAGGCCCTTAGACACAAGATCCAAGATCTAATTGATGTCAATGATCTGCTCATACCTACTGTAAACATTGGCATAAATTCCCTACCAGAACATAATATGAATGTAACCTTAAATGAGTTTGAAGAATAGGATTCATCAGATCTTATATCTGATGTTGAACCTTTAATAATTTATCATTACACTGAAGAGGGCCAATCTTCCTTGGAGAATCCCTCTCCAAATTACTCATCTTTGGTTGGCCAACCTTCCTTAGGGAGGCCAATCCATAATTACTATTACTGTGCTATCATTGATTTGAGAAAATTAGGCAATGAAATTGATGAAATTACCATAAGTGGGAGGATCTCTCAAGCACCTGCTGCTCCTCCATCAACAATCCAACTAATAGCCCAATCCAAAGGGACTCCTAGCCCTAAAGAGATCCTATAATCAAATAGCTGAAGAAGACCCAATTAAACATTTCCATATAGAGTTTACTTATGTTTTCTTATCCTCACCGCCAAGCTCTTTTCAAGGCATTGAGCCAATGCTAGACTCCAACAGACATTTCTCTAGAAGCTTTGGTGGCATCCATTACCAGTGCTACAAAAGGGATATCTATTTCCTTTTTAGGCATGAAATACTTCCCGGGCGATCACACAATGATGCCCTTTACATTACTATCATGACAAGGGAGAAAACTATCCCTATGACACTTATTGAGAATGGTTTTGCACTCAATGTTTTCCCTCTAAAAGTTGCAAGCTATTTAGGGGTAAGTACAACTTATTTTTCCCTTTCGAATCAAATTATATAGGCTTATGATAACTCAAAAAGAGAAGTTTTGGGAGTGGCGACTCTAACGGTCACTATAGGTCCAACCAACTTCGAAGTACCATTTTAAGTTATAGATGTGCCCTCCTGTTTCAATTTGCTTTTAGGAAGTCTTTGATACACCAAGCCAAGGTTGTACCATCAACTTTGAAACAATGAGTTAAATTCCCATTGAAAAATGGGATAGTTACCATCAAAGCTGACATGTCTGGCAAATCAAAAATCCTAAACACCATCCTAATTTTGGAAATCTAGCCTAAGTTATTGATATAGCCATTATCTGACTTCTCATTCATCCAGTTCATTGATAATAATGTGAATCTGAAAGAAGCAATTGCTATGGATTTTGACCCATACTACAACACAATGTTGGGAATATCATGAAGTATATGTCTTACTTCTCTAGTTTGGGCCTTGGGAAAAATCAATAGGGAGTCGAGTCTTTCAATGACTTCAAATTTTCTATTCCTCCTTTTGGCCTGGGTTATCACCCAATATATGACAAGATTGAAGAATAAGAGGCCAAAGCCAAAGAAAGGTCTACAATAATCAAGTGACGGGGAGAAACTGACATCCTCATGAGGCCTTATTTCAAGACTCTGAATGGGTACTTTATGAAAGAGGGAGAGACAATTCCCTATAGTGCTTTTGTTGAGCCATGGAACTGTCCTATGCCTGGTATAAGGATTCCTAGTTTTGAACTCTTCTCTGATGTAAAGTTGATTGACCAAGATTGCTAGCCCATGTTCTTTCTAGGTAATGATTATGAAGAAAACATGGAAGTTAGCCTGCTTGATGAGATAGTTGTCCTGAAAGATAAAGAGGAGAAAGCTCACCTCTTTACTCTAATCAAACCTGACACTAAAAAGCTGAAAAACTAGAAATATGATAGGAGCCCTATTGAAGTTACTGAATTTGAATTAAAGATTGAGTACGAGTCTAGTACTGAGTCTGAGTCCTCATATTCTTCTTCATCCTCGTTTGAGTCTGATACTGATCAAATAGATCCATAAGGTTTTAATTATAAGTTTTATATAATGGTGGACCTATCCCCAACTTTATTCAATAAGACAACCAAATTTTCTTGTTACGAGCCTATTGCTTTATTCTCTTTTGATGTTCCCATAGATGAATCTGACCTCAGTAAATCAGAAAAAGAGAATAGTAAAATAAATGAAATAAAATATTCTATTAAAGAGCTCATAAACACTTACACTCATGACATGCCTAAAACATATACATTGCATCTACATGCTCAAATGAATAAGACACTAAGTTTGCCATTGAAAGTTGTTTTACCTGAAAGACCAGTGACATTGTCAGACTTGATCGAAGCAACATCGTCCATAAAATCCTGACATATCCAAATTGCAAGCCTATCAAATAGAAGTTCAGGTGCATGAAACTAGCCTAGTCCATTAGAATCAAGGAGGAGGTGGCTAAGCAACTCTCTCACAACATTATCAAGCCAATTAACTATCCATTTTGGTTGGTAAACATTATCCCAGTATCGATGAAGGATGGGAAGGTTAGAATGTGTGTGGATTATTGAGATTTGACCAAGGCATACCCTAAGGATGATTCCACACTACCTTATATTAACCTTCTGGTTTATGCATTGGCTTGGTCAAGGGTGGTTTCCTTAACCAATCTGGCCACGGGGTACAACCAAATCTTGGTTCATCCTTAAGACAAAGAAAAATTAGCATTTATCATGGAATGGGGCACTTACTACTATAGAGTAATGCCATTTATGTTTAAGAATTCCAAAGCTACCTATTAGAGGATGGCTACTATAGTCTTTCACAATATGATGCATAAGGAAGTGAAAGGTTATGTGGAAAACGTAGTCATTAAAGGTGCTACTAACGAATAGCATCTGCAAGCACTGAAGAAGTTCTTCTTTAGACTTTGACAATATAATATCAAACTCAATCCTAACAAATGCATATTTGGAGGTTCATTTGGAGTTTTAATGAGTTATATGGTTAGCAAGAAAGGCATCGAGGTCCATCTTGCCAATTCCAAGGCTATTCAAGACATGCAACCACATAAAATTGAAAAAGAGGTAAGAGGCTTTTTGGGGTGTTTTTAATACATCAGTTGATTCATCTAACAGTTAGCATGCATTTATGGATAGAAATTTAACATACTTAAGAAGAACTCCTCTAAATAGTGGAATGAGGAATGCCAAAGGGCCTTCGAATGGACCTTCTGAATCATACAACCTCCTAGGCCTGGGCAACCATTACTACTCTACTTAACTATCACCGATGAAGCCATCGGGGTAATGCTGGCACAAAACACCCCAAATTCCCATAAGGAGAATTCTATTTATTACTTGAGTAAGAGGAAGCTAGCTCACGAGCTTAAGTACAAGTACATCAAGTAACTCTTCCTTGCTCTGGTATGGGTCTGTCATAAACTGAGGCATTACCTAAATGCATACATCACACATGTCCTCACTGACCAGAGTCCATTAAAGTATCTCATAGAGAAGCCTGTACTAGGCAAAAAAATGGCTAGATGTATGGTAGTCCTGGTAGCCTACGATCTTAAGTATGTTCACAGGAATGCCATCAATGGTAGTGTCATCCCCGATCAATTGGATATTGCTCTAACCGATGAACATTAGGAAGAACCTGAGTTTCTCAAAGAACAAATTATACTTTTGTAAAATGAAACATGGAAACTGTATTTTGATGGATCCTCTATTTATAAAGGTAATGGTTCTGGAATTGTGTTCCTTACACCTATCGGTGAAAGCTTGCTTTTGGGAGTCAACCTAGACTTTAAAGTAACAAAAAATGAAGCTAAGTATGAAGTAAGTGTATCTGGACTAGAATTAACCCTCCAAATTGACATCAAAAATTATAAATGGAAAATCAAGGATGAACAATTAGTTCCTTACTGTAAGCGCCTCGAAGAGTTGGGCAACAGTTTTGATGTCTTATCCTTCCATCATCTGGCAAGAACTCAGAATAGGTTTACCAATGCACTGGCCACCCTTGCATCTATGATAGAAATATGTGATGGGTTCATTATTTATCCTATTTCAATGAGCATCAATCATTAATCGAGTTTCCAAGCTCATTACATGAACATCTAAGAAGTTGAGGAAATGACTTAGTACTGGGACATTTACATCTACCTCACAAAAGGTGAATATCCTAAAGGTGCCTCTAAAGCATAAAGGAGAACAATTAGACAACTGGCCAGCAGATACATCCCCAAAGGTTACTTCCTTTACAAGAAAACCTAGAATGGAATCCACCTTAGATGCATTTAGGACAAGGAAGCCAACAAAATCATGGAAGAAATCCATGGTGGAATAGATGACAACCATATGAATGGTTAGGCACTATCTTGAAAAATTATGAACCAAGACTATTATTGGCTCACTGTGAATAGGGACTGCGCATGGTTTTCGTGAAGGTGCCTTAAGTGTCAAGAATATGCTAAGCTCGAAAATCTCCCTTCTTCACCTCTTAATCCAATTTCCACTCCTTGGCCATTTTCTATTTGGGGTATTGACATCATCAGTAAGATTTCACCAAAGTCATCTGTCAACCATAAGCACATTTTAGTGGCCACAGACGATTTCACCAAAAGGGTTGAAGCTTCCCCTTATCAAGTCCTGGAATCAAATCAGTGGCCCAATTCAATAAAATCAACATTATCGATTGGTATGGTATTACACATGAGATTATTTTTAACAATGGCTCTCACTTTCGAAAAGAGGTAGTTAGTCTCCCAAAGAAGGAAAAGATTAAAAATCACAAGTCTTCTCCATTCGGACCTCAAACCAATTACGTAGTTGAGGCCACCAACAAGGCATTGAAAAACATGCTTTAAAAGATGATCAATGATCACAAAGGTTGACATTACACTTGCCAAATGCCCTCCTTTGGTATAAAACAATATATAAGTCAGCTACCAAAGCCACAACATACTTACTAGTCTATGGAATGGAAGGAGCCCTCCCCATAAAGTTAGAAATTTGGACAGCAAGGGTTCTTTGAGAAGTTTAGATCTCTAAACTTGACTAGCAATAAGTATACTATGATCAACTTAACCTAATGGATGAGAAAAGGTTGGAAGCACTTCACCACACAAAAAAACTATCAGATAAGACTTGCCAAATATTTTAACAAATGGGTACGTAGTTGTAATCCTCAAGAAGGTGACTTAGTCCTCAAAGAAATCAAAAAAGTTGTACAAGACCCTTGAGGGAAATTCAGACCTCCTTGGAGTGGACCATACATAATCAAAAATATCATGTCGAGTGGAGGCGTTATTCTGATGGACGTTGACGGCAATGAGTTCAACCATCCAATAAACCTTGACTAGTTTAAGAAGTAATTGATATAGTGTTGTTGTTGCATGAGCATGCATTCAAGCATCATCACATTTCTATAACAAGAACTACGTGGAATTGATTCTCCAAAAATTATCATGTACTTCATCTTTTCAAAAATCTTTCGTAAAGAGGTATGTAGGTAGCCTTTACAGGTACGGTCCAAAGCATTAAATAAAAATCAAATTTTCATCTCATTTAGGATCTTTAACATTGCATGTAAGAGTTAAAATGAATAAATAAATAAATAAATAAAAGAATTCACCTAGTTAAGTAGGACGGCTTAAGTAGAATTTAGGGTATAACCTGCTAGACTGAAAATCGAAAAGGGCTCTAAGCAATAATTAAGGTAGCTCGCTAAGTTGAAAACCCAAAAATTAGTGGCTTAGGAAAAACTAAGAGCTTAATAAAATAAAAATGCATTTTATTGAGGTCTTAATCATCTTTTGGAACATCCAAAACAAGATATTTAAGACAGAAATCCAAAAACAAAATAAAAACAAATAAAGTCTTACTTTTTTCCTAAAGTTTAAAATCATACTCAACCTTCAATATCAGTCAGAAGAGCATGTTACTTTGCTTTCTCTTTGGGGGAACATGACTCAATCCACCACTTGAGGTACTCTTGGAGATTGCTATAGTCATCACCTGGAATTACCATCACCTTTGTGAAGCCTTGAATCCAATGAAAAAGGATTACTCTAGCCACTCAATCATTCACAAGCATGGTTACAAATAATGGACCATCTGGAGGCATATCCTGATCATGGATTTTCGGGTAAAAGACACTAGTAGCCTGATACCAAGCCACTTCCTTGAAACCAAGCAGATACACATGCTTGAATCTTTAGCTCTATGGCATAAACTGCTTAATGACATACTAGTTAAGTCTCCAAAGCAAATCAAAAGACTCAGTTCCATCAGTCAACTAATCTAGTCCTTCTCAGTAGGAAAATGGATAATTAAACTTCGAGTATGATAACAAGATGCACAATAGTCTAGTCTATCTAGTCTTGAAACAATTTTGAGATAGTCTCTCATCCAAATCTGAAAGGAAACACATAAATCAATTATAACCTCAAGACTCACAAAAATAGACAAGTAGAAAAGAGTCTAAGTGCTTGGAGAAAAATCAGGCTAATGGACCAAAGCCCTTTTGTGTTGTAATGATGATCAAGGCTTAGTAGCGTCTCAGCTAAAATCATACCTACAATTAACTTTCCCACACCCATTTGGGGTATCATTTTAGCAATCTTAGCATCTCCCCATCCAACTAGGCCAATAAAGATATAGCCCATTATCAAATCAAATGCATAAGCTTTTAGCCTCCTGGCTAACCAAACTGGATCATCCTCTCTCTTCTCCTAAAACATTTCAGTCAAATCAAGAAGGTTGACAAAATCATCTTTTACCATACCTGAAGCAGCCTGAGTGCTCAAATCCAAAAGTCGTGCAAACAAATTAAAATAGCCTTCCCATTCAATTGTAATAGCTAGATCAGCCTCGGGACTCATAATGAGCAAATGTGAAAACTCATCAAAAGTCAAACACATCTCATCCATGTTAACCCCAAATTGGAAAACATGATCAACTAGATCCCAAAATCGAATATAGGCATTCAAAAAGTCTCAATCGATTTTTAAACCCCTAAGTGTTAGCAGAGAACTCATACCATATTTTTGAGGTTGATTATGCACACTTGTTCCAATTTCTTTTGCCATTCATTCATTACATGATTGAAAAAGGGTTCCATGTTACAGGTAAAACAAAAAGAAACTAACTTTTTTTTTATAAACAAATTATTTTTTCTATGATTTTTTGAATTAAAAAAATAATTTTTTGTATGCTTATTTATAGTGGCATGGAAATTATGGCAGAAAAATAGAGTTTGGAAGGCTGATTGTGTGAGTTTGGGCAAAACACACATGTTTAGGCCCAAACTCATGCGTTTAAGGGCTAAACACATGTGTTTAGCCATCATGTGTCAGTCTACTCAGAAGCCAACCCGATCCATAGTAACGATTCATTTTGACCCGATCTGATTCACTTTTTGCTCAATTTTTTGCTAAGAATCATGCTCTTGCCTCAACACTATATCCAAAGTAATGGGCACATTCCTGAAACGCATACCCATCAGACACGTCCACTCAAATAGGGTCATGGTCATCTCCCTTATAGGTAAATGGAACGTATTAGTGATCTGCCACCTTCTTTTAGCTAGAGTGAAAATCAAGCACCTATCCGGAGTATTCTCAATATTAAGACTCATCCAACCTACCAAATGGGTCAATTCAATGCGATGAGCCACGTCCTCAAAATGACGAAGAAAGGCTATCAACCTGGCAAGCTGTGACTTAGCACCTATCTGGCTATAAGTGGCACTCTATAGGTACAAATTCAATCTCATTATTTTCTTTTCTTATTTATTGTAAATCTATTTTATTTTTTAGCTTAAAAATAAAATATGAGTGGAAAAAATAAATATTTCTATAAAAAGAGAGCATATTGAGAAAAGAGAGCATGGAAAATATAAGATGCAAAGAAAAGAGAAAAATGCACAAAAAATTGTGGTGCATAGAAAAAAAAAGAGAGAAAAAATAAATACCATAGGGAAGCCCCACTAGCTCAAGTGCTCCTAGCGACTCTATAGAAATCAGGCATTCGTGGGCATCCCAAGATCCACATAGTCCATCAGCAAAAGATCATAGGTATTTGACTCAGGTAAAGGGACAATAGGTGTAGAATCTAGCCGATCGACAGATAAGTTAGGCAAGTCACCAAGTAGCACCTCCTTAGTCGCACAGAATTGTGGGTCGTTGAAAGAAGGAATATCCTCTCCCTTAAGAGATGAGTCTAGAAGCACTGGAAACATTCTCCTCCTGAATATTCTTAATCAGTATCATCCAACAAACTGCTTACCATATAAGAAAGGTAGAAGAAGAGTAGTTGAGAGAATTTGAGATGTGAAGACTGAAGGATGCATTAAGAAGTCATTCAGGGGAAGTAGAAAAGAGAAAAAAAA
>CAOJBK011408733.1:0-11204 GCA_948294925.1 Codiaeum variegatum | reverse complement strand
ATCAAAGAGTTTGATAAATGACTAAACCATCTATGTTAAAAGAGTTTTAACATAGAACTTGATTTTCAAAGTGTTTGAAAATTTCTAATGATTTTGTTAAAAGAGTTTTGACAAAATATTTTATACTCAAACCCTAGGTTACGACAATGTTTCAAAGTGTTTGAATAATTGCCTAACATAATATTGTTAAAAGAGTTTTAGCAAAATTATATTTTTGAAATTGAAATTCGAATCCTTTCCGAATTTGATTTTTTTCTTTCCTGCTTCCGCTGAGCACTGCCGGAACGTTTCTTTCACCTGCAATATCACCAAGCTACCTTAAAAACTTAATGATCCAAGGAGTTTTACTATCCATTGTCTCTTAGGTAGTTTATATATTGAGAAAGCATTGGCTGATTTAGGGGAAAATGTACGTATTATGCCCTTAAAAGTTTTTAAAGCTTTAGGTTTAGGAGAACCTAAACCAACACATCTCACAATTAAATTAGCTTATAAATCTATCATTTACCGTAAGGGGATAGTCGAATGTGTTGGTTAAGGTTGGAAAATTTATTTTTCCAATTGATTTTGTTATAGTTGAAATGGATGAAAATGTTAAGAACTCACTCATCTTAGGGAGACCATTTTTAGCAACTACTAGAGCCATCATAGATGTGTATGAGGGAAAATTGACGCTAAGAGTATGTAATGATCAAATAGTTTTTCAATTACTCAAAATTCATGCACACACAATATCACATCAAGAAGTTAAATTGTGTATTGTTGACCCTGAACCATTTAATGATAAATTTGATATGGTTAATAGTGTTTCTTTAGAGAGTTGTGTTATGCAGGAAAATATGGAGCCGAAACCTCACACTCGAGCTGAAATTTTGCCTTTGATTGTGGCAATGCATAAATTGGCTCAAGAGTTAGTGAGCACATCAAAGCTTGATGGTAAGAATGGATGCCAAAGTAATGGCAAGCCAGAGACTAGGGAAATAGGTAAGAAAAAGAGTAAAATTTAACAATAAAGGATAATCTTGTATGGTTACCTAAGTCTGTTGTTGAGGCTTGTTTGAAAGGTTATTGGATTGCAACCCTAAAAAGCTCAAGTTCTGAAAATAGTAAATTTGGGTTCCATGGTAAGAGGTTTAACTCCTCTAAGGTAATTTAATCCTACCTTAACGTCCAGCTAAGACGACATTAAAGAAACACTGGATGGGAGGCAACCCATTATTTAGGTTGTCTTTTTTTCAAATTTTAACATTATTTTTGTGCATGATTATTTTTAGTTGAAAGGTAATATGCTTGGTAAGTTTTTTGTGTAAGTGCAGGTCTTTGAGAATGAAAATTGATTTATGACACGTAAAGTGGGTGATATTATCGGGCTCATCTTTGGAGCCATTAAGTTAAATCAACTTTTCAAGGCAGTATTTCCTTTTCCCTTTCTTTGTGCTTTTAATTTTTCTCTTTTAACACATTGGAGACAATGTGTAAAATAAGTGTAGGGAGAAACTTATGCTTATACTTTGATTTAAATGCCTTGATTTGTTAAATGATTATATTCAAGCAAAAACAAGTTTTGACAATGTTTGGATAATGTGATAATCTTTATTGAGCTATGTTTTTTGTCAAAATTAATTTGGCTATTCTTATAGGTCATTTTCTTAATTTTCATGGTTAATGACTAAATTTTGAGTTTTGAAATTTAAATGTAAAGATTTTCTTTGATATTATGGAATGATTAAAATTCAAAATTCTAGTTAAATTTTTTAGCATATTGGATTTAAATGTTGCATGGTTAAGATTTTGGCAAAACATAGGAATTTAATGACATCTTTTTAAGGTAACATGCATGGATTATGAATAAAGTAAAAAGTTTGCAGTAAAATAAGCAAGGATCTTTAAAAATAAATCCATATTCCGCTAATTCCTATTTTGCGCAAAGAGAAATAGATCTAAAGGAACTAAGAATAGTGCTAGTATCCAACTGATGTTTGTGATTAACTGAGTAACCAGGGGTCAGCACTACAAAGTGTTTACCTTCATGCCAAAAGGCTAATGATGTAATCAGTTAAGTTGGGCTCCTTAAAGTGAATAAAAGTAAAAAAGAAAACGAAAGTTTGTGTACTTAAAGTTTAAATTTTGCATGACATATATGTTGTTTTCAAAAAGGTTGAGTTGATTCCTAAGCATGAAAATATTTATTTGCTTGATTTTAACTCTGTTGCATTGAAGAAGTTTGTTCAATTATTTAGCTTAAATTTTGGTGCTTGATAATGCTATGATATCATTGAAATTGTTGAAATTGAATTCTAAGTTAGAATTTAGTTAATTAGCTAAGAGAACATTGACCTTGATTTGTTTGAATAGTTGAATTGAAATTTGGTTTTATATAGCTTGATTAAGAAAGGTAGATTATCTATACATTGTCATTGTTTTGTTTTGCTTGAGGACAAGTAAAGGCTTAAGTGAGGGGGAGTTGTTATGAGTATAATTTTATATATTTTCCTTATTATTTAAGTTTGTTTTTATCCAAAAATTGCATTTAATTTGTTTGTTAAGTGTCTTTTAGAGAAAATCATGAATTAATATGGAAACGGTGTTTTTGGATCGAAAGACAAAGTTCCTGAGCGAGCGGGATTGAAGTACACATTTTTTGGTGGATTCCAAGGAATTAACCACTACACGGGTTCTGCCAAGCATGAAAATGGTTATGCCAATGGTTAATGGTCATACGTTCTACTGGATGGAAAACGCAGGAAAACTGTGACCACACAGGCCCATGTAAATCGAGTTTTAGGCTGTACAAGAGCTTACATTATGTACCATTCTCTGTGTTGAAATTCATCATCTGTATGGGCATGAAGCATTTGCACGGGGCCGTACGCTTCAGTTAAGGCCATGCTGATGCAACTTATCTGCAACTATAAATTCAACTTTTTAGTTGTTTTTAGAGAGAAGGTTAGTTGTACTTTTTAGATAATCTATCACTAAATTCTCTTATTTTTAAGGTTTAGACTCAAATTCTTCAAAGCTTTCATAATAAGCTGAATTTTCATTATGATTTGGCTTGTAATCAAGAATTAAGCTGAATTTCTTCAACGAGATTGAGATTTTTTATAACTTTCTTGAGGTTTTTAACCTTAACTCTTTTTCTTTAATTTTCTTTGGGTAATCTTTGTATTAAGAAATTAAGCATGATTTCCATTGATTTTATTGGTAATTTATTGAGATTTAAGCCAATCATGAGCTAAATTTTCATTGTTTAGATATTAAAGCATAAAGTAGCCTTGATATGAATAATAGTAATTGAGTTATTTGATGTTGCTAAACTTTTGCTTGATTGAACTGATTGAATGATTATAAACTATTGTCTGATCACCAATTAGTTTGAGTTAGGGTTTGGGTCATGGAGCGAAGTGGAAATCTAAACCTAGAACTATTCAGTTGAGATTCTAAAATGAATTAGGAATATAAGTTTTAGTCTTAAATTTGATATTTGATGCATATTTTTTTTAGATTACTTCTACGAATTCAATTGCTAGTATAATGAGTTCTAATTTAATGATTGCATTAATTGACTACAGATTGTAGAGATCTCTAGACTTATTCATATAATTACATTTATACATACTTATTTACTTGTTTAGTTGTTTAATTTACTTTCAAAAACCAAAATCCTTTACTTTCATTGCAACTTTGTGAAATAAATTAATAAGCCGATGCAAGTTCCTTGAGAGATATGACCTTGCGTTCTCAATTTGTACTATGATAGCCTGTATACTTTTGATCATTGTTAGACAACATATTTTGAGGTGAACATAGGCTCCCAAGAATTCAAGGAATCAGAATTGACTCCCCCACTTTTGAGATTCGAAAGAAGGATATTGAGTCCTTGCAAGGTTGCTCTCCAGTGGAGGTGTGGGGATTGTCGAGGACCCACACTTCCCGTCCCAGCCAATCTCCTTTTGGATGAAGGCCAATTGACATCGAGAAAAGTAATATTTCTTTTCTCTGAAAAATATGAAAAAAAAACACACAATTTTTGTAAAATTTCGTCTATTAATAAGTTTAAACAACATGAATGGCTCATATACCGGTGAGTGAGGCAAAGCACCAATATTATGATCGATATTGAAATAGTCCCAACTAAAATAAGAGCCTGCAACACAAAGACAAGTTAAGGAGAAAATAAGGCTTCTTATGCTAATTCCACTATGATTCTTAAGTCAGCAAACACTTAAGAGCAACAGAATAAGTGGATAATAATAGGGTTTTTGTGACATACCTTGGTCCCCTTTTTCAAGGGTATATTTATAGTGAGGATTGATGGGGGAATCTTTATGGGATTCCTATTCTAGAGTGTTCTAAGTCCATCTTGGACTCAATGTTTCTTCCTATTTAAGTGGAGTAATTATCACTCTCTCTAAGAAATGGAGATCTCTTTCATTATCTGATTAGGAGACTGATTAATCTGTTTATGGGCTTACCTAGGCCAAGTCTTATTCTCATAAGTGAGCCATCTTTGGACTTGTTGGAGTGAGCTTTTAGGTCCATGTGTTATGGAGAATAATTGGTCTAACCATAATTTTCAACCCATCAAAGAGCTTCTCAAATAACAATGCTTCCATACCCTTCACAATGCTAAAACTTGATAAAGCAGAAGAGAAAGTTACCACGATAGCACCATCAATATTTCTAATCACTCCTTTAATTATAGCATGATTCTCTATGTGACATGACATTGACATTGAGCTTGAGACATCCATCAGAGAGACAACAAAATATGAGAATGTATAACATTGTGCTCAATTCGATCGTGCTCACGAGCTCTAAGGAACCACTGAAAAGCCTTTATTGCACCATTAACAAGAGAAGATGAATTTGACATGATGTTACTTTAAAGCTTCTTATTTTTATAGCACTAAATAAGACCAATAATTCCCATAAATAAACTCTCATATTTGCTAACATTGACTGAAAAGAATTCCATGACCATACCTTGATGGTTGTGAACTCCTCATGCAAAATAAATGCTTTAAGGTTGAAAGCTCTTATTATTACGTACTAAATTCATAGTCATAAAAATAAATGTAATTCTGATTCAACTAGCTCATCACACAACACACAACTCAATTTCGCAAAAATGTGCCTATCCTACAAATGCATCTCAGTAGGCTAAAAAGAAGAAGCTAGTCTCCAGGAGGTGAAAAGTTGCCTCGATGGAGCATTAACATCCTATAGAACTTGCCAAAATTCATCAGTAAACAAGCAACTTGCACCACATGGCTTTCATTCCACGCAACTTGCACCATTCAATGAGAAAACAAGCTCTAAAAATCATTACACTTCACCAAATTTAATGGCAAAGGCAAGATAAGCTCAACATCTATAAGAAGAAAAATTGATTGAATCAATTTTTCATTCCACTTATTCAATATTAAATCACTTGTTGCCCCAACTCGATCAGAAATTGAAACTTGAACTTGAAAAGAGCAAGGAGAAAGCAATAATTGGTCTTGTCAAATTGACACATCATGATTATTCCTATACACTAAATAATTTTTTTTCAATAACAAAATAGGGGCAAAAAGAACATGTAGTCACTAAATTTTATATATATTTTATTTCAATCACTAACTTTTAATTTTTTTTAATTTTATCACTAATTTTTTATTTTATTTGCACTGGCAGATCGCTTATACTTTTATGACATCGGAATCTTACGTGGCATGCCACACGACAAAAAAACTTTAAGATTTGTAGATTTTTCTATTTCAATTACTATCTTTTAAAATATTTTCATTTGGATTACTAACATTTTTTATCAGCAAAAGAACATGTAGTCACTAAATTTTACATATTTTTTATTTCAATCACTAACTTTTAATTTTTTTTCAATTTTATCACTAATCTTTTATTTTATTTGCACTGGCAGATCGCTTATATTTTTATGACATCGGAATCTTACGTGGCATGTCACACGACAAAAAAACTTTAAGACTTGTAGATTTTTCTATTTCAATTACTATCTTTTAAAATATTTTCAATTAGATTACTAACGTTTTTTTTATCAGCAAATCACTTGGATTTTTTTTTTACACTGGAATCATGCCAAGCCGGCCATATGAAAAACAAAATATATGATACAAGTTGATATGCTAATAAAAATGTTAAAAAAAAATCAATAGAAAAATTATACATGAAAATTATTTTTAAAGTATAAAGATCAAAATCAACATATACGTGAAAATTTTCATTTATTTAAAATTAGTTTTTTAAAATAATTATTGCACATTGCTAATGTGTCCTATTATATGTTTAATTTAATTGAATTTAAAATATTTTAATTAATTAAAAAAATATATATTATATGTTACACATTATTTGATAAAAAGCTTATATATTACTATTTTTTAAAAAAGTTTTTGTCTATCCATAAATAGTCAAAACATACTTATAAATTCTACAACTTTGAAAAAAAAAGCTAAATTGTAAATTTGTCTTTGCTAAAAAAATACAAAGCAATACAAATTTTTTAAATTTAATTATATAATTATTAAGTAATATGATTTTTTTTAGTGCCAAAAAAAAGTAATATGATTTTTTTAAATTCAATTATATAAATATTAATTTTTTAAAAGTTTTTATCTATCCACAAACAGTTACAATTTTGCATACTTAAATTATTTTTAAAAATTATCTTAATAAACTAATAAAGTAATATGATTTTATTTAATTTAATATATATCTATTAATTAATATGAATTTTAATTTAATTACATAATTATTAAAATTTTAAAATTATCATAATAACCTAACAATTTAGAAAATAATAGTGAGGACATTTCTGTAACTTTGTTGATCTCCCATTTACAAACATATATATATATATATATATATTGTAATATAAAAATTATATAATTATTAAGTCTAATTAAATAATATAATATTTAATAAAATATACTGATTTTATAATTTATCATAACTTGTAATATTTTAAATAAGATGGTTAGTATGAATTTAAACAAATAAGAGATTTTTTCAAGTGGAAAACTTTTAACGTTATTTGCTTCTAATTTTTTTTTTTTTGAACTCAAGTAATCCTTTTATTGCATCAAATTTAAATCAAAAGACAAAGCATCCTCTAGAAAAGAGGGAATTGAAAAGGAAACAAAGAAGCTAGCATAAGAATGTGCCTCTCTAGCTAGAGAGTGAGCAGACACATTAGCTTGCCTCTATACAAAAACAAGAGAGAAATCTCTATCTATAGAAAGATACTTATAATCTCGCAAAATCAAGTCAAGCTCGTTATGTGATAAATTTGAACCATTGAAGATATTGACTATTACTTGAGCACCAATTTCAAACTCCACATTGTTCATGTTGATATCACGAACCCATGTCATTGCATCTCTGAGCCCCATGGCTTCACCTTCTTCAATTGAAACATTGACAACATATTTCATCATTTTACAAGCTACAAAAGACCAATCCCAATGTTGAATTACCATCCGCACACCCAAACAACCTTTAACAACCTTGAATGATATGTCAATGTTGCACTTGTACCTACAAAAAACTGGGCGTTGCCATACTGCTGGACTTTCTCCACTGTGAATAGTAGCAGACCTGTGTTCCCTTATTGTGCTCCAGTCTTGAAGGAAAGAATTTATAGCGTAAATAATAGCTACTGCAGATTGATGGCTGTGCTTCCATAACTGGTCATTTCTTTGAAATCAAATCCCCCATAAAACCATCACAACTGCACACACACGATCAACATCCTCATCTGCTATGAATCGAAGTAACCACTGATCAAAATTCTCTTTCTCTAAACATTGAACATTCAGGCCTATCCTACGCCAACATTAATGAGAAAAAGTGCATTCCATAAATAAATTGCAACTCATTTCCTCATTATTTCAACAAAATTTACATCCCAGCGGCACATTGATTCCACGGGAGGATATCCAAGTGGACAATGAGATAAATTTTTTACATATTCTCCACAAACAAACCTTGATTTTTTCTGGAATATGAAGAGACCATAATCTCTTCTAGCCTTTGCATTGCTAGTCTTTCGTCAGAGGCAAAGATTGGATTTCTTTGTAACATGACTTAACAAAGTATTTCCCAGACCATTCAAAGTTCCATACAACACTACCCTCCACTGCTGCAATAGGTAAAGGTATGGAACAGATGTTAAAAGCATCTACAGGAGTAAAAATATAATGAATAAATTGAGTATACCAATTCCTTGTTTCTTCTAAAATGAGATCAACTAATTTTAAATCTTCAAATCCCTCTAAGACTTCACCTAACACTCTGTAATTCATGCTATTCCTCACCCAAGGGTCCCTCCAAAAATTTAAGGTTTGACAGTTTCCTACCCTCCATCTCACCCCATTCTATACAGCTTCTTTCGCACTCCAAATACTCCTCTAAACATAGCATGGATTGCTACCTAGTTCAGGGGAAAGGTAATCTTCATCTAGAAAATATCTAGCTTTGAAGACTCTTGTTACTAAAGCATTCGGAGTAGTTAAGAATTTTCAACCTTGTTTCCCTAAAAGCGATAAATTAAATAGTTTAAAATTCCTAAAACCTAGCCCTTGTACATCTTTATTGTAGCCTAGCCTCTCTCAACTTGCCCAATTCATACCACCACCTACCTCAGCACTAGAACCCCAATAGTAGGAATTAATTATTCTCGCCATCTCCTCACATAAACCATCCGAAATTAGGAACACACTCATGCAATAATTTGGAATAGCTTAAGCTATTGCTTTTATTAACACATTCTTTCACGCTTTAGAGTAATTTGTTTTGCCATCCTTGGATTCTGTTCCATATTCTATCCTTCAAGAAACAAAAAATCCATCTCTTCGATTTTCCCACCAAGGAAGGGAGTCTCAAATATCTTCCCTCACTTAAAGGATTAGTCACCCCAAAAATAAGTTTCAGCGGATGTTGTTTATCCACCTGTACATTAGATGAAAACATTATGCCTGACTTGTTGAAATTGATAGCTTGTCCTGAAAAATCCTCATACATTATAAGGATATCATGAATATTTTGGATCTCATCCTGAGTGTCCCTGCAAAAAATAAAACTGTCATTTGTGAAAAATAGATGAGTCAAAGTTAGAGCCCTTCGACACACCTTTACACCATTGGCTAAACCTTGTTCCTCTGCCTGCTTTAACATCAAAGAGAGCCCCTATACACACATAATAAATAGATATGGGAATAAAGGACATCCCTAGCGAAGAACGCGACCTGGGACAATAGGGCCTACAATGTCATCATTCACTAAAACTGAATAGCAAATAGAGGTAAAACACAAAGACATCCAAGTAATCCAATTCTCTGAGAAACCCAAAATAATCATCATATTCCTCAAGAAGTCCCATGACACCCCATCGTAAGCCTTGCTTATATCAAGTTCCAAAGCCACGACACCCTTGTCTCCTCCCCTTCTTCTCTTCATAAAATGCAATAATTCACAAGCTAACATTACATTATCAGTAATCAAATGTCCAGGCACAAACGTCGACTGATTTTCAGTAACAATATGAGGCAAAATGATTTTAATCCTATTCTCTAAGACCATAGCAATGAGTTCATATAGGACATTACAAAGGAAGATGGTTCTAAAGTCTTTCATGGTCTCAGGGTAATTACATTTTGGAATCAAAACAATTAAAGTTTCATTAAGTTTAGGAGGAAAAGCACTACCCATAAGCCATGAATTGCAAGCTTGAAATACATCTCTAATCAAGTGCCAATATTTTTGGTGGAAGCCTGGAGTAAACCCATCCATTCTTGGCAATTTATCAGGATGCATCGCCTTTAATGTTGTTGTAAACTCTTCCTTCATGAAAGGACATGTGAAGCTTATGTTCTCCTCTTCCGTTACACTTCCAGCCACTGTCAAGTTCGGAAAATCTATCCGCCTCGACCCTCTAACAAATAATTCCCGAAAGTAAGTCTGAACCACCTCACACAACCCCATTTGATCAGTTACTTCCTCTCCATTCCCATTTTGCAACATTCTAATCATGTTCTTCCTTCTTCGCTGATATGCTACGAAGTGAAAATATTTTGAGTTCATGTCCATTTCTTTCAACCAATGTTCCTTAGCACGTTGTTTCCAGTATTGGGCCTACTACTCTAAAAGGCTATGAATCCGCCTCTGTTTTTCGTTGAAAAGCAGCACCGAATTGTTCACTTCTACTTCGTAACCTTGATAACTCCCCTTAACACTTCCATATTTTGTCCCTAAATCATGTATGAAATCTCCTTCCCCAAATTGTTATTTCATTAGCACAAATAGATAGGCAATCAAGGATAGGATTACCTTCAGTAGCACAAATATTTGCTTCTAAATTTAAGATTTTTTACATTAATAACCAAGCATTTGAATTTGATACTGTTTTAGGCCAATAATTAATGAATTATTATTTTTTAACTAATTAATAAACTTGATTTAGACATTCCGGTTGACACAGTTTACATTACATCTTTATATTCGATAATATTTTATTAATTAAACTAAATAAAAATTGAATTATTATATTATTTAATTACATGATCATATTAACCTCATATAAAAGCATAAAAGCATAATTAGTTATATATCAAATTGATTGGATTTCTTAAATTTTTTTATTTTTTGATCAAACCACTTAAGCTAATGTACATTTTTAATGATGTATCGACGTGAGCCAGTTTTTTATTGCCATGTATAATTTTGTGTCAAAAATTTTCAAGTGAGATGTTGGTGCAAAAAACATTAGTGATCAAATTGAAAAAAAATTAAACATTAGTGATTGAAATGAAAAAATCTGCAAAACTCAGAGCTTTTGTTGTCATGTGGCATGCCACGTAGGATTCCAATGTCAAAAAAAAGTATAAGTGACCTACCGGTGCAAACAAAATAGAAGATTAGTGATCAAATTAAAAAAAATAAAGATTAGTGATTAAAATGAAAAAATGTACAAAATTTAGTGACTACAGTTTGTTTTTACCTACAAAATAGCTTGAACAATACTATGCCATGAATAGCTGGGATTGTGATCTAAATTCACTTGTAGTTAGGCCCGATTCTGAGCCTTGTTTGGAGGGACAGCCGCACAGGGCCCAACGATAAATGGAACCCAAATAGATATAAGTTGTCAGTGATATAATAGATTAAAAAAAATTCTAAAACTAATA